>VUJU01000298.1:0-125294 GCA_009835225.1 Aphis craccivora | reverse complement strand
TTTAGTACACATTTTTCTTGACACTTAAGAAGCGTTTATAGTTTCGTTTTCAACTCATATGATAGGTTCACCCATAGACAAGTTCACCCGGCTATCACCCGGCCGTATTGACTCAAAAATCGAATAATTTTTTTGTTTTTATTATAATATAAGGTCGATGTTGGTTACAAAAATGAAAAAGACTTTTTGCGTATTTAATATATATGAAAAACTATTATAAGCTTGTAAGTAGCTTATAATTTATACTCAAAATCTACTCTAACCAATTTTTTGATGAAGATTTTAGTATGTTCTTAGAATAGATACTACAGATACCAAAATAAATTTGAGAATAGTTTTGAACCATGTTATTAATATAGTAATATAGGTATTTATCAAATTCGCTATATCCAATCTATCATAAAAAAAGTGAACCAAGGTATCTCACTAAAAATATATATACCTATGTATATAGCGCCTATTTTCGTTTTTAAAATATTTTTTTACATAATTTTAAGTCACAAAAAAAAAAAAAATAATTTATCTATTTTTTTATTGTTATAATTTGTTAAGTATTTAATTTACCTACACCTTTAAACTACTACATATATATTTTTAATTTCATATTCTAAAGCAAAATAATATTTAGAGTATTTCGATCTACAAAAAACATATTTTGGACAAGTAGTTTATCACTAGTTTATCCGTTGTACGTTTGGATGATTGAAGTGGTGAACAAAGGTAGGTACAAAATGTTGGTAACTACGGAAAATAACAAACATATAAATATGTTTTTAAATAATATGTTGTTTTGTAACCACTTCATGTTATGTTATAAAATAATTGTTTTCAAAATCGTTTGTGTTTTCTGAAATAATTAAGTTCTTACGGTTTTTACTCCATATATATATATATTATATACATATTATAAGTTATAACATATTATAAATCATAAGTTATTGTGTAATATATCGTCCATTTTCACTATAAAATGACGCGGAACGACGGGCTCGCGTGGACACGTGTGCGCTAAACGTAATAATAAGCACATACGTAGGTACTATGATACGCGCGCATACGTCACTGTTGCAGATTTCGGAAATGATCGTTTCCTGCGCGTGCCACAGTGCAGTGCACACACATGTAAACGGGAACGACGCGACGAAATAAATTCACGAGGTTCGCGCTCGTGACTCACGCGGTAGAGTGCTGCAGCAGCTGTACGGAGACGCGGTGACCGCCGCCTGCGCCATTCACCGCGTGTGTCATGTAAACGCACGCGGACCGAACACGCGCGTCGTAGCTCGCGCGGCCGCAGCGCGTTCTTCGTCGTGTACGTGTTCCACGGACACACGCGAGCCGGCGGCGGCGCGATAGGTGTTCGCGGGAAAAGACGGGAAAAAAAAGCGCGTGCGTTTTTCATCTCGTCACCGTTGGCAACGGGACGGCGGCGGTAGATGAGTCATAATATATTACTACGAGCTTTCCCGGCTACCGGATTCCGCCGCCGCGGGGCTTCTCCCGCGGGAAGAGGGGAAAACGCGCGGAACGTTAACCTAATTGCGGGGCCCTTTTTCCGAGCGCGCCCGCCCCCGCCCCGCTCACGATGTTCTATATACATTTCGTGTATTATTTTATGTCATTCCGCCGTTTCCCGCGGCACTCGCGACGACGGCGGCGGGGTTGTGTCACTCGCGCGTCGCGGGCCGAAGCCAATTTGCGTGTTCGACGTGGCGCCGCCCGCGCCGCCGCCGACGCTCTGAATGTATAATAATATGTACAACGTACATCTATAGGTACGTATTATAGTTGTGGATAACTAACCGGCTGCACCGGTCACCGGAATACCGGAAATAAATTATGTGCGCTCAGCTGGTATCACTGTGTGTACGCGACATCTACAATATAATGTGCGTACCTATACACAGAGAAATATATATTATATTGTATAAGTATGCGCTTATGTAATATTAGGTTAGGTGTACGGTGTACAAAGCTCAACGCCGCCACCGACCGGAAGTGTAATCGGAAGTGTGTAAATTCAAACGAATGGTCGGCGAGTGCAGGGGAGAGGGTTAATCTGATATTCCGTTCCCGTTCATCGTCATCACAAGGCCCGCCTAGAAGCGGCGAAAAATGTATTATTTTTTCGTTCGACAAGATTTTTGGTGGGTACCTACGTCTCTGTCGACATTGAAATATAGGTGGATAGGGTGTCTATCATACGACATGATATAACAAAATACTAATAATTATCGTCCATTAATCTTAATTCGGTTTTCTAACAGTTTAACGTAAACATGGCATACTATAGGCGCGGCATGTCAGTAAATTTATATTCTGTACACATGTTATGTGTATGTTAACGGTTAAGTGATTAAAACTCAAGTAATGCAGTGAAACCTTAAATTTAATGTAAATTATTAAGTTATCGGTCAAAATCGTTTATAATTTTGATTATTTCCTTCGCGATGTCTTATTATAAGTGTTGTAACCTTATAATATTGTGATTGAAATAATTCTTCGTGTAAAAACACTAAAACATAATTATTTTACAAATTTAACCTCTTTTTAGAAGTCTGATATTACAAATCAAATTTGTAAACAATTTTCAATGAAAGTATCCGTATTCTCAAAAATTATACAATTTTAGTTTATCAGCAAGATGTATTTTGAATAATTTTTATTTTTTAATAGGTACCTAATATTAAATGTATACCTATAGTCCTCAGTCTTTAATAAAAGTAGTTGAATTTCCTCCAATTCATAGTAATGACTAATGACCAGGAGTGCTAGGGGATATATGCAACAGTAATCAGCATGTTTTTTTTCAACTTCTAATTACTGCTTTTATCACCGCATCATTATGTAAATGGTGGTGTTCTTAATTTGCATATTTTTGACAAAATGCATATTATTGCATATTTTGAATATAATGAATATTATTGCATACTTCGATTATAAAAACGCGAAAAATGCATATTTGATGATATATTTTGTTACTAGACGTTTTTGCACCACGTGAGGAGTTTTAGTAAGTATAAAAATACCTATACATTCAGATCTAACAGAAGATGGTTTAGTTTTTACAATTTAAAAAACCATGTAATTGTTTCGTGTTATAAATTTGAATAGCGTTAATGGTTGAGAATAATAATTTATTAATTTTAAAACGTGTTAATTTTTTTTCATTTTAGTTACCTAATATTTCATATTTTTAGCATAATAGTATTTATTTTTGCATATTTTACATTTTTTTATTGCATGTAAATAATAGCCCTACAATAACGACTATAATTTAAATAATATATTTTATACCATTGCAGTATTGCTATTATATGGTGTTTATTAATATTTTTTTTTGGATAGAACATAATAATTTTGAGTATGCTAAATATAATATGTTGATAAATGAAAATGTAAAGAATACTTTACAACCCACAGTATCAATTAGTCTTTCCGATTATACATATTTTACATTAGTAACGCTGTTAGTTATTTGCTGTTACTGTAAACAATAAATTTGTCAAGTATAGCTGGTGTATAAAACTTCTATTTAATAAACCATTTAAACATGCAATATTTTCTAGTATTATAAAGTATTCATTTGTCGTGTTATTTATCTTTCTTATTAACATATTTATTCCATACTGTTTTTTTTTCTCAAAAAATATTTAATCACAAAATTATATGAAGTTGTAACATAGAACTTATTTAACTTAAATAAACTTTAAATAAACTAATAATTGTGTCTAATCCGATATTTTGATAAAAATAGTGAAAATAGTGAAAAGGTACTAAATACAGAAATACTGAATATTAAAAATGAACGATATTATCATTAATAGTAGTCTAATATTAGAAGATCGTTTTATTAATTTATATAATAATAATATAATATAATATTATATTTTATTAAATTATATAACGATAAGATATTTTTATTAACGTTATATTTGGTTCTACAGGTAAATAAGCCAAATAATAATAAATACTATGTCCCGTGACCTTGAATATATTACGTGTATTGTTTTTTTTTATAAAAATTGAATAAAATAAGTGTTAATTTTTATCTAATGGAGTAAACAAACTTAATTTTTTTAAATATAAAAACAATTATAATAATATATGTTTGAATTTTTCGATATATGAATTACGATTTTGATATTACAAGTTGAAGAAAAACAATGATAACATATTCATGAACATAATCTAATAACTAATTACAACCAATTTCACATAGTCTGAATTTATTGTTATGGAAATACATAGGTAATAATGTAAATATTTTTATTGTTTTTAAATTAAATTTATTTACTTTCTAAATATTGTTTGTGTAAATAATGTTATAAATGGATTTTTGTAATGGAATACGCTATGATAATATTTATTATAATATCGTAAACAAAACCATGATGGTATTTATAATGAATATTTAATACGAGTATATAAAATATAAGTTTTTTAGAATCTCACACATGATGTGTATTTTATAATGTGTGTGAGTATCATGATACTAAAAACTAATGTCTAATACGCTTTTAGGTACCTAGGTACATAATTTTAAATACAATCCTAAAAATGTATATAATTTAATTAAGTACTTTTTGATTTGTTTAATAATATATCTTAATGTATTTTTTATTGAAAAGATTATCTAAAATATTAGAATATATAAAATAAACAAAATAATATGTGTTGTTTTCTATTTAAAACAATTAGAATTACAAAATATCAAAAATATATTTTTGTAATATTATGTACCTACATGAAATACGAAAATTATAAACGCTGTAAACATTATAAGTTACAACTTACAACCATGTGAACCATGCAATAGGTAATAACCATCATATGTTATACCATTGAGTATAATATATTGTGTTTATTAAATTTTGTATATTTTTGTATATTATGTTATATTTAATGAGTAAACAAATGCGAAAGATTATAAAGATAAAGTAAGTTTATATACACACACTTAAGTGATAGCCAGTAATGATTGTGTTAGATGAAATTTTCCTGGATCCCAGAGGAATATGTATAATAATAATATGTATGCGTTTAATTTGAGATGGAAGATGCCAGAGACGGGCGCTTTAAAGGGTTACTGGCCCCTGTATGCACTAAAAATAAATACACCATAGAAAAAAAAGTTTGCCGGTCGACGGGAAATTTCATTGCACAGAATTATATACGCATATATATTATGGACGTTTTTATACTAGTTTACTAGTGTGTCTGACAGGTGCATCGAAAACATGTACAAAATTCAAACATAAATAATACATATAAACTATTTTTTTAAATATATAATAAAGATAATTTTATTGGTCTAAATATATGTCTTGTATTCTTAAAGTGTTTTTAACAGAACGATGAAATAAATATTTTCTTTTCGTCTTTACTGGCAAACAATAGCAACTGGTTAAGTTTGGGGTTCATAAGTAATTAAACAAAAATTCCACTTATCGTCTTCAGTCCTATTGTTGTTCTATATATATTATATATTTATACAGTATATACACACATGCGTGCGTCTTGTGAGCGCGTGTGTATGAACGTGGTGGCGAGGTGATGATATCTTGTTCACCCTTCGACATTTTATGTGAACGTTTAAAAACCATTATACACTGGGCACAAATACTAGATTTATTTACCTAATATAAATTGTAAATCCGTAGTCTTATCTAATCACGAGATGGTTAAAATTATACGGGCAGATGAGCATATTGTTTCACACGGGGCTTTTTTAAATACCTTATTTTCCATTAAAATCGATGATATTTTAAGAATTAAATATAAAATGTTTTAAAAGATAATTTACATTAGGTATATCAACAATTAATTTTGTTCAGTAATTTAAAATATTTTTTTTACAATTATTTACGCAAACATTAATATTATAATAGATCCACGTGAACACGACGTGTCCTCATGATATTTAATTAATAAATTTATTAATTATTCATTGCTGTTAAGAAGGTAATATTGTAAATATTAAAGTACCATTAGTATCTATGATTTTTATAATTCAGAATATATTAGAAATATTTAGGTAACTAATAAAGATAAGTGTGGATTTTAAATATTTTACGTTTGATAAAATGTTTACGTATTTATTATGGTAGGTACTTTGTTATGTTCTATGCGTCCAATTACGACTTATAAAAAATAATTAACAATATTTATTATAATTGAAGAAAGATCTTTGTTTTACATTTTTTCTTAATATAAAAAAAATTAAATTAGGTAGGTACTTTTCTAATTTTCTGTATAAGTAATATCGTTTTATACATCTTACATATTATAAATATATGATTATCTGTGTTGAGTATAATGTGTATAAAATATAAATAGGAATAATGTTTTTACTAGGTTTTACTCCCAAAGGGTGGATATATCAATCTTAATGATAAATCTGGAGACTGGATTTAGCTATAAAGGGTTCGAGCATTGAGTGTTCAGCGTGGCGTGCTTAATATAGACTGACGTGGAACGTATGCGAGTAAATTGCAAGACCGTCCATAAAGAGATAATTAAAACTTGTCACCCATAGATAATTCTACTTTAATGCTTCCAAAAAATTTAAATCACGGTTTAGTTTATTATCTTTAAATTTATATTATTGTACTACAATTTAAAATCAAAATTAACATTATCATATTTTTACTACTGTTTATTAATTTTTAACTCGTTAGTTCCTTATACTTAACTTATACACATCGTGTATATAATATGTCATCATAAATTGCTTAGATATGTTAGCTGATTGATATAAAAATTAAAACTTAAGTTAACACTAACATTTTCAACATAATCAATATTATAAGTAATACAAGAAATATTAATAACTTTGATTTATATAGATTATCGAGGAAGTTTCATCATATAATTATGCTATTTAGGCCTTAAAGATTTATGAATTTGTAGGCGTG
The DNA here is from genome assembly GCA_009835225.1 of Aphis craccivora. Classification (NCBI taxonomy): domain Eukaryota; kingdom Metazoa; phylum Arthropoda; class Insecta; order Hemiptera; family Aphididae; genus Aphis; species Aphis craccivora. The sequence goes on along the minus strand of VUJU01000298.1, from coordinate 118,377 downwards.
AAACAATGGAGAAAACATATTATCGAGTGTGTCATCGGCGGGTGTGGACGTTTTAATATCCATAATATAAACAACAAAAAACTCAAAGAGGGAGTGAGAACCCAAAATAGTGCAACTAAAACGAATATTATTATACTTCACAGACACCCTTGTAATTATCGCCACCCCTGTTGTTGAAATAGGAAGTCCTCTTAGCACCTCCATGTTAAAAAGTTATGATATGGTATTTGAATATCTAACTATACAAACAAAAATGGGGGATGTTTATTTGAATATCCACACTCTACAGGAAATAGAATCGATAGTTATTATTTCGTTCCTCACTAAAAATTTAAATTTGAAAAGATTGACTAAAAAAATTACTTACCTACTAATTTTCTTATATAAATGTAGCCATGTGGGTATCCGGTTTTCAGTAATATTTTTTTTAAATCGAAAAACTCAATAATAATATATTTAGTATACAATTATACTTATGTATATTTGAAATTATGAAGAAAATCAATACATTAATAATTTTAATAAACTAATAATTTATATTTTGTACTTGTTAAACAATATTCTATTGCAGTTTGATGACTGATACCTTCATACTTTGTTATTATCGTTAGTGCAACGTGTATGAAGAAATGTATTTATTTAGGAGAAATATTAACCAAAAATAAAAGAAAATTTTCATTACTACGAATTTAAAACAATATTACTGTGTCGTTTAGTCATAATTTTTAAATAATAATATAAATAACAAGTCCATTTAAAAACCAAATTATAAATTATGTTTTAATTTTAGTAAGTTTATCGTTATAAACTTATATACTTAGAGTTTAGAATGCTTAGATCATACATTGTAACGTTATCCATAAACATTTGTTTTCTATTTAAAAATTTACATATTTAAAATGATAAGTATGTTATCTAGTCGTAACGTTTATTAGTACTTATAAGTATTAGTTATATTATAATACCTACATGGCTAACTATAATACGCAAAACGTAATGTCGCAATATAAAATAGAAATTTCAGCAAAAACGATTATAATTATAATTTTAGTTTATTTAACTTGTTGAATTAAATAAAATTCGCTTTTTAAATTATATCTTGAGTTTAAATATGTTCTGCTCATAGGTACAATATATTATGCATAGAAAGCATACAGTGTTAATATATTATAAACTGAATAATTCGATACAGTATATATAGCATTGTTTTCTCGATACTTCATAACTTTCTAAAATTTATGTTTTAAACATTGTTTTATACGGGATAAAGTTTTAAAATTATTTATGAGTAATTAACTAAGAATTCATTAATTATAAAATATGTATACTAAATTAAGACACTGTGCAATAAGCCTAATATGATGTACAATATACTTAAGATTTTGTAAAAATTTTAAGTTTAATAATATAGTATAGCTACACCAATCTACGTGGTATCTAGACGAAATAGATTGATAAAAAAAAAATAAAAAAATCTGTAATATAGTAACAGGTATTTACTATATTATGCATTATTAATCTATTTTAATCGTTGTCATACAGATGATAATTATTGCCGAACTAAATCATTGTTGGGTACCCAAATGTCACGGAAAAACACGTTCGTATAACGCGAGACGCATGATATATTGCGGGTCCTTTACTATTTTGTAGCCACCAGACAATATAATATGTACATATATAATATACGTAATCTACAAGCCACCGTCACGTCGTGTAACTGTATAGTTAGTGTACGAACGTATATTTATTTTGTACGACCGTTAGAAAATACTAGGTAACCATAAGATAAGTAGTACCTATGCCCACGTCGTTACAACGATCGGTTTAAAATCTCGATATAACCTCCTCGTCGATTGCGTAAAATAAACCATCTTAAATATCATCTATACATATAGGTACAAGTTTTTAATAAATTATATCGTTTACTGTACCTCGATCCGCGGTTTCCGAATTCTCGCACATGCCAATAACACTTCGATTTTGGCTACTTCGAATGCTGCAATATTGTAATGTTTCTAAATTATTATCGCGAGTGCAAAACGTGTCGAATATCGTACGGCGACCATAATATGAACTTTTTGGTTTACAGCTGTAACACACGCCACATACACTGCGCGGACGACGAAACACACCGGTAGAAGAGACGCGGCAAAGAAGCCGGCGCGCGCGGGACTGCACCGTACTATAGGCATTCGCGTCTCGGTCGGCGCGTCACGTCGACGTTTCGCCCACCCCCGAGCGCCGTCGCCGTCGCCGAGCGCACTACACACACGCGCACGCACACGCACACCATCACTGACGACGTCAAAATTATTATAATAATATTCCTCTCTTTTCAGAATTTATAATGATAATAATAATAATAATAATACACTTATGACATGTAAATTGTTTAACACGAAATCGGGGTGAAGGTACGTTATAGCATTAATAATAAATAATAAACTGCAATATAATATGATTAGGGCTCGGGTTGTCGTCGCGCTCATATAACCGATATCAATACTACGAAACATATTATATACGATTGATCGAATTTTTACTCAAAACCCCGTTAGTTCGGAGCTTATGGTACGATACGATAATACTATACGATATTTGATGGACAGTGGTCGACCGTCATGACCGCTATCGCGGCGTATACCTATATAGGTATTATAGGTTTAGCGTTTAGTAGTCGTTTTTATTTTGTACCGATGTTTACCCGCGAACATTGTATTAAGAGGATAAATACGAAGAAATGCCAAAATAAAAACGTACGGCCTGCAAACACCCGTTTTTGACCAAATCAATTTTAGGTTTTTTTTTTACTGTAATTCAAAAAGATAAAATAAATGTGGATATTTGAATCTTTTTTTTCCAAACATTGCAATTACGATAGTAGCGTTTGGATTCTAGACATAATACAATTTGAAATACATTTTGCCTGTATATATAATATTTGAGCTATTCATCATAGATATTTAAAGCTGTCTACTGTTTTGGATTATTTGAGACGTGTTGATAACATTTTATGTTTCACAGTCAAATGAATTAAAAATGTAATATAAGGCTAATACTATTAATTAGTTTTTCTTACATTGGTTACTTAAAAAAAAAAAAAACAGTCAAAATTTCTATAAACCATAAAATAATTTTACAATAGCGTTGTATCGTTTAATAATACGAATAAGTATATAATAATGTGTATGTACCTATATCAAACAAAAATAGCTATACATTTTAAGAAGGCTACACATTATTTGCATGCAACTAATATATACTATAAGTAGACATATAGTTAATATGGTTTGTAGAAAAAAAGTAAAAACTCAAATAAAATGAAAAGTAATCATTCAAGTAATTCTTAGAAAAAATGTTTATAAATGGACTCATTCTCGAGAAGTTATTAAGTACAATTGATTTAATTCGAAACAAAATACGAATGACGACTTATAATAATATAAGTTCTTTAGTTCTTAACACCTACCAGCTACCTTGCTACCTACATGGTATTTACATCCTATATTAAGTTATGTGATTATGTGGAAAATGGTGTTCGTATAGGTAATAATAAAAAAAACTTAAGTTTCTTCTAAATTAACAAATGTTTGTATTCATTTAATTTTTCATGAAAATTATTTACCAGCCGCTTATAACGTTATATTGCGACGATGCCATACGTTTCGTAAAGTGAAACATTTTTTGGATTATTTTTTAAGGGCTGAGAAATATGATTTTGGTTACTACCGCTAGTATTTGGCTTAAGGCGGGTTTCCACTACATACGTGTACGTGTACGTACATAGAAAATTCTTTTCTGTGATTGGTTGGTTTACATGGTAAGCTTTTGGTATACCAGAAAGTTTATACGTTCCAACCAATCACAGAAAAGTATTTTTATGCACGTACACGTACACGTATGCAGTGGAAACCCGCCTTTAATCTGGTTCCCAAATATGTTGAACAAAACATTATTATCGGTTACAGCAGTGGTAGTGGTTATACGTATAATGTGACTTTTATACAAAATAAATTTTATTATTTGCGTTTTATACAAAATTATTATATAGGTACCAACACACATTACATTGTAAAATATGAGTCAAGAATTTACCTTTAGCTCATGAATTACTTTGTAGAATGTTATAACTTATAATTTATAGATTGTTGATGGTGTGAAACGCAGCGACTTACAGCAACTTACCTTGGCGCGTACTATATAATCCTCGGAAAATGAGTGACACGTTTCGACGGCTAATTTCGTTACGGACGACGACCATGATGACTGTAACAAGGCTATCAAATACATAATGTAAGGCTATTATCGTTTTGCTGGAATATTTCTGTTGTACTGTATACCCAGTACACCATTATATACAATTACACGTCATGATGGAAAATAATAAGCATTCGCGGACGGTGACGTAAAAACGAGATTCGATCCAGCAACTGACCGCCAAGGACGAAGATTACATGTATAGTGACGAACGGTCGTTTACTATACAGACTGACCTCTGGAAAATTTCGTTTATATATAACCATAAACCATGTGGATTTATAGAATTTCATAGTACGTGTATACAATATTATATATTGCACCTTTGCACAGATGGACGTTTCCAAAAAGTTGTCACCAAAATCGATGTTGCGATCATCGCTGCGTAAATTGCGTGCCGCTTTAAATTTTTTATGTAAATTGCGGCCCGAGTAAATTTTTGTACATCCCAGCTATGACTATCTAAATATTTTTTATTCATACGTAAATTACGTCTACGGTATTTTTTCACAAAATCAATATTTTCTTTCCCATTTTTCAGACATAGGACTGGTAATATAAATTGTATGGTTAAAAGTATTGGTTTTGCTGTTTTAGATTCTGAGCGGAGCGATGAATGTATTGATTTTACAATGTTGTGTGTTTTTTCATTTTTTTTATGTCTGTGTACGCGAGAACGTGTCGAAATAATGCTTCAATTTTAAACTTTGTCAGTGGTTTCCGATAGCAAAATGAATCTAGTTGCTGCATTGGTCATTTTTTTGAATTTCCCAATAGTTTTCAAAAGCGTCGGGAAAAAAACAAAAAAAAATTAAGGAAAACCGGGAATTTTTACGCAAAACAAGTTTTCGACCAAATCGATTTTTTTATATGGTTGTAATTCAAAAACTAATCACTGTAAAACTTGTCATTTTCACCAAATATTTATGTCAGTGTTCTCTATATACAGTTAAATTTTCAAAAAATTTTGACTTTTTTTGAGTTATTTATAGACCACAGAAATTTTCTATTTTTTTGAGAAATATTTTTTGAAGTGTCGATAAAAAAATTTTGGACGACCAAAAAGTTTTGAAAATATAATACAAGGTTCCTTATCAGTTGTTCTTATTGTAGCTAAAAAAAATTAAAAATCGTTAGTCACAATTTTTTTTATAAGCGTTTATAGTTCACATTTTTACGAAATCTGTCAAAAACGCGAAAATACAGCAGAGCGGTACCCACTTACCAACTTTTTTTTATTTATTATTAAAAAATATAATATTAACAATTAGTAATAACATGTCTGTAAAAATTCGTATGGTGAAAAAACTGTTTTATTAAAAATTCGAATTAAGATACTGGTAAAAATGTATAAGACAATTCCCGCACATAGTCTAACCGAGACACCGAGTAATGTTTTTTGCTTGCACATCATCCATTTTGCCACTATAGGTAAATATTTCTTTATCAGTCATTTTTTTTCTTTTTGTGAATAAGAGCTTCGATATAATGTACACTGGCTGCTAGTAATATTATATATATGCCATTTAGATCGATTAATATTAAAGATAATACTAACGCTTATATATATTTAAATTGTAGAGCCGGCCAGAAATCTGCAAAATATCCCAGGCCGCAATTTACGAACAGTTCAAATATACCTGCAGGGACGCAATTTACGTATGTTTTAAAAGTACACAATCTACATAAGATATTACTATGATCTTTTTTGGGGACGCAATTTATTGACTCTTTGGCTAAGGGTTAGTTTCGAGGTGATTTGAAATGATGTACCAGTATCTATATAACCAAAACCACATTGGCAGATAATAATTTTTGTAAACGATGTACCAATGTGTTCAAATTTATACATTCCCTTTAATAATCCTTTGTTAAATGATAAAAAGCAAACTATAAAATGATTTATAACATAAATAACCAAGTTTAGCCTACTTTTAAATAATCTTGATAATATAATCAATAAAAATATGACAATTGACCAAATTTAATATATAAAAACAAATGCATACGACTAAGTAGTCATCCTTCCCATGGTATCTCCTGGGTAACATTAGTAAAGGCTGAAACTCAGAAATTATTTTATATGTCCGCTAAATGAATTCGGGAATCAATTAATACAATTTTTTTAAGGTTCTGTGATCGGTTACAATTTTTTGAATCCGCGCTATGACGAAAATTACATATACCTATAGGTAATAATTACATATTAGGTAGGTGCATAAAATGTATATTAATATATTTTACATACATATTATTTTATCGAGTTTACGACCCTACTTTAAAAATGTGTCGACGAACGCTGACAAACGTTATTATGCTAGTATATTTTTGTATACCTAGTAGAGTTATTCGACAGTTTATTTTAATTACATTATTATAATGACATATAGTTAAAGTTTTAATTAAAGGGCTAAAAAGTGTTCTAACTTTCTAAGATAAGAATATTAGATTATAAATTACGTAAATTTCAATTGTTATAACACAGACATAATGTAAGGTCTTACGAATAACAACGCAATGTTATAGAGTCCTATTACTGACAGTTCTTGTCGTTGATTGTTGATACTTCAAAATAAATTAAAAAAACAGAATGTTACGCCCACAATACTATCATTTATTTACATTCTTATAGGGTATTTTTCCATTAACTTTATTAACAGAAAAAAACTTTTTACATACCTAGTAGGTAACAATAATAATAATAACAACTATAATAGGCGAAAAACATTTTTATTTGAAACTTCTTAATTTTAAGGTTCTATAAAAGTTCACTATTGTAACGTTTTTATCAATCTTACAATTAAAAACTTCGTATTTTCTCTAATTGGAAAGAATAAAACCAGTTGATTTCTAGGAAATAAAAATTATCAAAATGGTATGATTTCTTAAAATAATAGGTTCCATAATCCTCGCCCTTCTAGCACAATGCTATAACTATGGGAAATCAATAATAATAATAATAGTTGTAATTATACCACAAGGAAATAAGTCGGCCGTACGTTGCTAATAGATTAATCTTGCCCTAAAATATTGGGTTAGTGGTACAGTAGCCACAAAACACTTCATTAATTTTTAAATGCGATACAATATGTTTTTTGAAGTTTGAGAATATTATAATAATATTGTAATTTAAGGTTTTAATATATCGATTGTATTCTGTACTTACCTTTGTCACAAAAATTATAGCCGATTAAAAAAATATCGAACAAGCATAAAAACCTAATTTATGTAAAAATTTTTTTTTCTTATTCGGTTCACAGCCACTTGTCAGTTTTTTTTTAAAAAAACTTGTTTTTCGTATTTTTCACAGTGTTAAATTCATGCCTTCATTTCACAAACGCACTACACACATTGAAAAAACGTCGTATTAACGTATAGAACAATAATAATATTGAATATCTCCAAATTCGATGTCAAAAAATACAAAATAACGTTTTTTTGAAAAAATCACATTTTGTATAATACTTGGTGTAGCATTAAGTTTTCATACTCAAATTTCCATATCTATGGTCTAATGCGATGCCTTATAAATTGATGTGCATAAAAACATATTATATGTCAAATTTTTTTTTCTTATTCGGTTGTCAGTTTTTTCAAAAAAATTCAAACCTCATTGGTTTTTATGGGTGGGTGGGTGGTTGTTTAGGTAACTTAGTTGTTTGCCCTTCTGAAGAAGTGAAGAAAACGTTCGTGACTCGACTGGCGGTGTGCTGGTGCCACTGACATAAGTTGCATAACAGCTAATAGTGCTTTATACATGAATGACAATGACATGCAGCAGCATCCACAACCACAATAACAGGATGAAATTAAGATACGGTCTGGGTATAGAACAGGAACAGGATGACGATCAGAAAGTGGACGATTCGAAAGATCAACCGTCATCAAACAACTTCGAGTGTGTGATGGAAATCCTGTCCACGTCCGTGACATCAGTGACACAACGGGCAGCCGTGAGCAACGACGAGAACGACATATATATTCGCTCTGTAGATGGGCAAGCGGCCCGGTATAGACGGGACAAGAAAACTGGACTGCAGTCGATAAAGATGTCTAGCACAGAAAAAGCGGAAGCGCTAAAAAGTGCAGCGGTTCCAAAAAGTATCTGTGCTACGTCGATGGCCCCACTGACTGTAGTACAACGCACCGGTACCAGTGATGTAGTCGACGTAGCCAATGCCAGGACTACAGCACCGCCGATTATTTTTGCTGACTTTCGAGCAATACCTACGTCTGAAAAACCGCAATAGACATTCCTTGACGTTACATAAAGAATCGATTACATTAGCGTTTCTACTGATAGTCGATAAATATGCCTGAAATTTCGAATTTCCTGTGATCTCGGGCCAAAAGTTGTTTCAAACTTTGAAATAAGTCCATTGCACAATCCTATATTTTTCCAATTTTATTTTAAAAGCACCAATCTTTAATGCCCTTCGTGGCTTAGTGTGCTTTTCAAAGGATTCATTGTATACCTCATAGGTAATTTATTTGTCTTGCTAGCAACACCCTTCGGATTTAGACATCCGATTAAAGTTCTGTGCAATTATTGAATCTTTTTTGTATAGGTTGAATAATAATATAAGAATTTTTTTTGTTAATATTAAAATTATCTACACGAATTAAAGGGAATAACGAATATTGCAAATAGAAAAAGCTTCCATTATTAGTTACCTATATAATGAATTAGTAAAAAAAAATAAATAAAAATATATTATTATAATATTATATATATTTTTATATTTATATACCTATTTAATATTAATTCTATTATACCTTTTAGTTCATAACTTATAATTTTTCAGCCTAACTAATAATGACTATTGGCTACATCTTTTACTGACATACATCGATCATTTACAACCGTTATAAATTATAATTTGTAAAAATAAATTTTAATGAAATAATCAAAGCGAATTGATAAGAAACATTTTTTTGAAAAAATGTTGATAGGTATCAATAAATAATTAATGCCTATTAATTTAAAATTTGAAATCACTATTGATCACAAGTAGGGCTTAGATGTTAATGCATAAGCGACTAAAAATAAGCACACAATGTTTTAAAAAAGCAAATTAGAAGTAAATATGACCAAAAATTAACATGAACTAGTTATAAAAATGAATAAAACAATTTGATGAATTAATTTTAATTAAAAGAAGAATTAACTACCATGTATCTTCCTGGATTTATTGTAGTGAAACTATTATTCGACAGAATATATTTATACATAGAAAACGAACTTTCAACGTCCACTGAAGTGATCGGTCATCGGTGCATACAGCATACTTCATATAAGACTATTATTGACCGTACTATATTATACTATTATTGGGTACTGTAGGTTATATTATGTAGATCGATATATTTAATACGTTTAATACATAATAATAATAAAATTAATAAATTATACTATTAATATTTTATACTTAATAATTCAGCTGATAAAGAAAACAATAATAATAAAATTTAGGTAACCATTTTGTCCGCATTCTAGATTTTTATATTTCTTATGAATTAATTAATAGCATAATAAACATATAACAAATCCACAGCTGGAATTATTTAAAAAAAAACTAAAATAAATTGGTTTATTTGGAATCAGAATGATTTGAAATGGATTTATGTATAAAAATTAGATTTCTATCTCATTAAATAAAAAAAGAAGCATATGCTTTAAAATTTAAGCCCTAATCATAAATATTATAGCTTGCCATTTGATATTAATGATATTCACATAGGCAAGTTACATTGCTTAATTTATTAATTTTAAATTCTAAGGTATCTTAAAGTATTATTACCAAGTAGTTATACAATAGGCAATAATTTCTTTTATTTTGAACAATTTTTTAAACAGAAGATTTTATCTAATATTAATTTTAATGTATTATATTCTAATAATTAGGAAAATGTTGTAGATACATCAGATATAAGTAAAAAAGTTTATTTAGATATTAATAGTTTATTGTTGTAAGTATGAAAATGTTTGAAATTTGAATAAAAACAAAATTAGTATAGGTTAATTTAGGTTTTTAATGTTAATATGTTTGTTAGTAGTATGTTAAACAAAAAAATAAATAAAATCTTTACATTATAATGATTATTTTGTCATGAAATAATATTTTAACCTTTAGATAACAATCAAAAAATATATCGGTAGGTAACATTTTCATGTTAACATTCGCATTCGCATTCAAATTCACAGTCTTCATCATCATCAGCACATTCAAATACACTGATTTTATCAAAGGGATAAGGAGGTGGAACTGCATTGAAAAATATGGATTCTTTTAGCTGAAAAAAAAATTAAAAATACAATATTATTAAAATTTGATGTATACTTTTATTCAAATGCTTGATAAGTATTTATAAATATGTTGATGGTTAAAGTGATTAAATTAAAATTGAACAAACTTTACTTAGCTAAGACTTAATTTGGAAACCCCCCTTATAAACCTATTTTTTGGACCTCTATCCATGTAAAATTAAAATATGGTTGGTAGTCTTCAATGTATAGGTATTTAAATATAACATGTTAGTGATTATTGAATAACTGTTGAAATGTCTAATTGATTTGTTGTTCGAAGTACATTTTATTATAGGTTATAAAAATAAATAGATTAGTAAAATTGTAGTCTTAGTGTATAGTATACATTTAATTAATAATATAAATTTTATTTTATTTTTTTATTAGGTAGGATTTATTTTTTATAATAGTAGTGATGATCTTTTTATTGATAACTTAATAAAACTATATATTTATAGTTTATACCTACTATTATAGTAGTTTTAAAAATAATACGTACAAAGTAGGTACCTACTATATTTAGAATGTTTAGGTCTTAGGTCTCAACAAATAACAATTCTTAAAATATGACTGTAAGATCAGTAAGCTTCAATTTTTAGTCCTAAATTTAATGTATAATCTTCATTAGACATGGTTTTGCGTTATTCAACATACTTTTTGATAATTTTAGTATTGTATAATATTAGTTATAAACATATTATATTTATCATATAAATCAAGTATTTATAATATTAGCCTGTTCTACCTACGGCCCCGTATAATTTATGCTGTTTGTCTTACTAAGTACTATTTTAAGGTATCGATAAATAACAATTTTAAAAACCTGCAATATTATTTAGTAAACTACAGTTTTAAGTTATTATCCTATCACCTGAACAAAAAGAAATCATCTAAATGTTTAAGTTTGACTTACAACTATTATAGAACCAATCAATGAAACTAAACCAAACAACAAAATTTTATTGTAAGATTTGTTTCTTTTTGCATATTGTTCTTTCCAATTACCATATGGCAATTGCATATCATCCATGGTCAGTATTCTGTAATGTATTGGAGGACAAAAACATTCATAGACTGGTTTGCATTTATCTTGTTCGGTTTCCTTCGAGGTTTGCTTAGAGGTATCCTTCTTGCCGCGTAAATGCAGAACTGTGTATATGCAAAAAAATATTATGAATTATAGGTAGTACAATATACATATATGATTACTTTAAATATACCAAGATAATGAATTAATCATACAGAATTAAATTTTTCATTTTTTACTTATCCAAAGCTAAAAGATTAATTTCTTACCATTAGGATTTTGTACCATGTTAGGATGTCGAAACAATTTTGATTGCGCCAAGATCAATTTTCGAAACATAATTTTAAACTTGAATTTTTCAATTTATACAGTATTCAAAACAGATATTGGATGATCTAAGTAATCTAGCGTATTCAATTATATATTATGCAATGTGTATTTTGATAGGTAGGTACTTAACTTTGAAAAATTAAGAATTATCATATAGCACAGAAAAATGTAACTTTACAACTTTTTTACAAATAAACTATAGAGTAAAAATGTAATGGGCAATGGGCTTGTTGATGCTTTAATGGTTATAAATTATAAATTGTCAATGACTTAGCAAATAAATTCTGAGTAATGACTATGGAGTAATTTACTTATTATTATTATTATAAATATTTTAATATAGATTTCGACAGAGATGTTACTAAAATAGGTACCAATTTAGCAACTACCGCGGTTAAAAATATAAAACATGGTATAAATGATTGGTAAGAACCACGGTTATGATGATTAGATATCGAGAACACAAAATTGAAAATTATTACTTTAGACCACGTCGATGTAGAGAAGATAATCTCATAATCTACATCGTGTTATAGACTATAGAGTTTTCAATGTTTTCATAATATTAGATATTATATAGTTATTAATTATTATATTATAATAATATACAAAACCACATTACCATTTACCACAGACCACTATATTATCTTTACCACGGCTATAGTCGTGATGGCGTGATCTACACTAAACTATTATGGTTACTGATTAGTTTAGAAGTCTGTGTATAACACTAGTTAACTACAATTGTACGATATAAGTCATACCTGCGATTGAAAATGACATATATTATAATTTTATAGAATTTTACATTATCGACACCAGTTCAATTATTATCTTATGACCGACACGAATCAATATTTATTATTTGAGATATATCTATTATACGTCGTAATTCGTGACCACTGATGTTATGATTTATATGTATTAAGAAAATTATTGTAACTAGTCCTTAGTAGGTAATTGCTAAATTGCTATTTAGTATTTACCATAGGTACTCTATAGTAAATACTAAATAGTACACTGTATGAAAACGTTTTTATAGATTTTCATATAGCGATATAGCCAGTGTTATTTTTCCAAGGTTTTAGACCGACGTGCTGCAATTACAAAAATATTATATTATTTTTAATAATATAATATGTATTACTTATTTTCTGCTCTAATTGTGCCTTGACGCCTTGTTGAGATCGCGCGCTCAGTTGAACGAACACCTCAAAAGTCAAAAGTATTTTTGTCTACGCATATCAAACCGTATACGGCAGTACTATCTAGTAACGAAAATGTGCGTCAGTCGTGGAAGACTTTTGCGCACGCGTTGAAAAAATTGAAATAGATGGCGCTGCCATTATCGATTGTGATCGAAATCCCAAAATAGCGGTTGCCACCCGAGTACAATTTATTATAACGGGTTACAGACTACCCTGACTACCACTAGTACCACTACAGTCGTTACAGGAGTCAGAACTATATAGTTATAATATCAATAGTATATACTATAAAATAAAAAATGTCTGTGCAACGACGTTACAAATTATTTCAAAAATAAACAACCATTATGACTTAAGAGCTGATTATTAGATTCTTAAAAGCTTAAGACATGATGCTAATATCATGTTCTAAGAAAACCTAAAATATTCCTTAAACTTGTAAATATGCAAATAATATTATGATTTTTTCTCTAAAATAGTTCAATAAAAATAATACATAATCATTATACATCATTATTTTTCAGGTAAATTATTTAAATAGGTACAAACAATGTAAAACAGTTCATATATAGGTGCATACAATAAAATAAAAATATATATAAAACACAATAAATAACTATAAAACTGTTACGATATATTCTATTCTATAATGAATGGTGTAATGTAACCAACAAATAGATAATTGAATTTTTAATTTTTTTTCATGGAAAAAATTACAACTAGAAATTAACAATTTATATACATTTTATGAACAATAACAGAATCATTGGCGTGTCCAGAATGACTTTATGGGAGTGTTTACAGGAATAAAAATTTATTTATAACATAATATTATTAAATTAATATAAATTTAAATTATTAAAAATAACATTAAAAAAAAAACCCAAGGGGGGTGGTTTGAACCCTTAAAACCTCCCCCGCGGATACGCCACTGAATAGAATATATTCTAAGATATGAAAAATAGGCTAGATACATAGGCGCAATTTGAGTTTTAAATTTGGGGGGGCAAAATAATTAGCATGTGTGTACTGTGTATATATATGTATATATTCCAGAGATATATTTTGCGGGGGCTTAGCCCCCCAAGCCCCCCAAATTGCGTTTATGGCTAGATATTTTCTTATGTCCAAAATACGCTTCAATATGTAAAATAAATTTGTCCCTACGAACTCTGTGGTGGAAAAATCGTCCACATTTTTCATCCTCGTAAAATTGCATAAAGCTATTAGCTAATTAAAATATGTGAAATTTTAAAGATCCGCTCTCTAATTATAACATTAATCTGGTATGATGTATCATAATGACAAAATGGAAGTGCCAAACGCGTACTATGTGTCTATGTTTAGCTTAAAACGTGAACGCAACTAGTACTACCTACCATTGAAACAAATCTGGCATTTGGTAATTACAATTAATATTATTATGTTTAGTAAATATTTAATTTTAATCTTTATCGTAGAATTTATGAAACAATAAACATCTGTATGCAGTATTGCCATGTAGGTACTTGTTCAGTGTTCTTCTGGATTATCTGGAATTGGATTCTTATTTCTTTCTTAATTTGTCTTCCGGAGCATATGAGCAACCTATGTTTATTGTTTACACAAACGCAATGCAGGTAAATGGTATTTACTATTTATTTTGTTCTTTGGTATCTATAACTGCTACGTCGAGCAGTTTATAGTCTATCTATAAATTCATTATTCTATTCTGTGAGTCTATCAAGAGATTGGACCTGTTATCTCTTATCAATGGTTGAGGACTATTATAATAATTGATAATGAAATGATCATCGTACACTAATATTATACTGTTATTATGTTAGTTAAATATTTTGTAATAAATGACAATTCCGCTGTTCACGAAGCGAGAACACATTCAGGTCTTTGAAATCTTATTAAATATTTTGTTTCACGAATAGATCTACAATACTATATCTTCTGAACAATGAACCCCAATATCGTAGTTGAAAATTTAGTGGAAAAATCAAGGTGAGCAATTTATTATTTTTGAGTTATGATATTTAATGTTTAATTGGTTTCTTTACGTTTTTCTCATGTCTTGAATGTTTATGTTAACATAATACATATTTTTATTGTATTATATTTTGTACTTTTTTTTGAGATTTGTGGTTTCATAATCTATCAAAGGGCTTGATGTATTTTGTTTCTAAGACATCGTGTACATGTAAAGTTGATTATATATAAATGTCACATATTATTATTTTATAAATATGTAATTTGTTATTATTAAAAACTGTTATAATTATTTAATATTCATTAAATATTTTAATTATTTTCTTTAAATATATTTTTTAGAAATGTTTACCAATGAACTAATAAATTATGATTTATAATTGTATAATTTTAAAAATATAATGATTATAATTTTTAGGTTTCCAAAGACTGTAAATGAAACTCTAGGAATAATTGCTTATTTTCCATTTGGAGTTATACTAGTTATTTTGAGAGTTTTTATTGCAATAAATGCATTATTTTTAACAATTATTTTAAGCAATTACCCAAATATTCGGAGGTAAAGTACATTTATAAATTTACTGTACATTATTATGATTGTTTACTAATAACTAGGGTTAACTTCCATAGACCACTTCTAAAAACTATGTCTAGTGTTCTCGGATTAATTGTAGTTAAAAAAGAAAATTCTTCATCAAAGAAAAGCAGAGTGTTGGTTTCAAATTATTTGTCATTGTTTGATCATATTGCATTGCATTTGGCAACAGGATGTTTTACTGTATGTATATAATTATTAATTATAAATTATCATAATTTAGTATATTTTTGTTTCAACTTCTCAGCCAACAACTTTATTCAGTACACCTGTAGCATTGTATTTTGGGATGATATCTACATTGATCAATGACAATGTTACAACAGAGACCTCCATATTGAAACAATTCTTAGTTAGAAATAATAAACAATCGTTGATGTTATTTCCAGAAGGAGCTTCTACTAATGGAAAATATGCTTTACTTAAGTAAATATTAAAATTTTAGTTATTTATATTTAAATAATTATAACAATTCTTTTTGTCTATCAAAACACTAGATTTTCTATTGTACCAGCTTTAATAAGTGAT
Organism: Aphis craccivora; assembly: GCA_009835225.1. Classification (NCBI taxonomy): domain Eukaryota; kingdom Metazoa; phylum Arthropoda; class Insecta; order Hemiptera; family Aphididae; genus Aphis; species Aphis craccivora. The sequence goes on along the minus strand of VUJU01000298.1, from coordinate 102,145 downwards.
AAATTACAACCAGTAGTATTAACAGTTACTCGACCATCATTTGTTAATATTAATTTATCAGTACTTGGATCAAATAATATTTCAGAAGTATTTTGGTTTTTTTTTGTTCCATTTACTAAATTTGAGTATAAGTAAGTAAACTGTCAACTGTTTCAATTAACATCTATATAATTAAATATTCAAATTATTTTAAAAACTACAACAGACTTCTTGAAGTGATTCAGAGATCCAATGACGAGTCGGATGAAGCTTTAATGTCCAGGATGGAAAAAGCTATTTCACAAGAACTCAACATATCTACTTCAAATATTACCAAAAATGATAAAGTATGCTAGTAAAAATCTTAGTATGAATAATACTACTGTATTCTATAAACTATGATTAATATTAGCTACCTTTATTTAATTAAATTACATATTAATTTTAGGAAGAGTATAAAAAAAAATATTTTTTGGAGTTGGCAAAAAATGCTAAAAATCATAATGTAACTCTGGAGAATTTTGAAGAGGATCCAGAAATATTAAGAATGGCTGCACAAGTTACTGATGTTCTTCCATATGTCCCCAAAAATGTCATTGTTGCCAATCTTAGTAAGCCAACTAATAAACTACTATTTATAAAATTAATATAATTTTATCTTTTCTTATTTATAATATGATTTTTTTTAGAAAGATATTACCTGGGTTTATGAGTTTATTCATATACTTATCAATCTTGCCAAATTATTTTACATTTTAAGTTCCATGTAAATTTGTTTCAAGGTTGACAAGATATAATATTTGAAATTTTATTTTGCATATTTCAAGGTTTTTGTCATTTTTTTTTCATTTTTAATTGAATTCAATTTTTTTTTTTTAAATTGTTGTTAACAGTTTATAAAAGAAGGTATCTATAATTTTAATGTGTATCATGTACAGAATTTTTTTGTAACTTAAAATATGATGTATCTACTTTTCAAAAATATTATCATTTTGTAAATAAAAATATTAGTCAACCTGTAAATTGAATAAAAACAATTATAAAAAAAGGGCATGAATTTATATTCTATATATTTTGTAAGTGTGAAATTAAAAATATTAGAACGGCATTAGGTTTTATTAAATACATTTTTTTTTTTATGAACTTTGAAGATCATAATAACATACAATTTTTAAGCATGTTTTAATGCATAAACTTACAAACCTTAATCATTATTATATTATTTATTAATTACGATATTATTATTTCATTCAATGATATTTTTTTTTTTCATAGAGCGAACAAGATGTGTTGACATAACAATTACTAATATACTTGATGGTACTATTAAGTTTACTCCATTGCCACAGTCTTCCAAAGAACCAAAAACAACGGTAATATGTCATAATATTATGTAAATTATATTAATTATACACTTTTATTCTGTTACTAAATACTTCACTGCTATAAATCCTCATATCATAGTGAACTTTTTTGAATCACACAATTCTAAAAATCAAAAATTATATTCAATTATGACTCCCCTGAATAAACGAAACATTTTTTTTTTATTAATTTATACAATACATATCAATAATCAATATTCACCTTTTAAGTGCTCACAGTTTAGGAATCCGATCTTCTTAATTGTATAAATATATTGATGTCATATTTGTGCTTAGAATTTTTTTTCAAACATTATTCACTATTATTATTTAGTGGCAGTATTTATTTTACTAAAAAATGCATGTATTTATTATGATCTTAATAAATAATCAATCGATGATTAATTATGTAACAGTGACTTACTCATGGGAATTAGACTTCAGTCATCACTCTTGTATTTTCACAAATCATAATAATTTTTCAATATATATATATATATTTATTTACCAAATTTTTGAAGAAGTTAGAGTTATTAAGACCCAGTGTGTAAAAATAGATTATAACAATGATTATATTAGAGTTAAAAAATTAATATGTGAGAATTTATAATTAAGTCAAGAGGATGACAGGGAAGCTATTTATTTTATGTAGGATTATAAATTATAATATTGTAGGCTCAATAATAAACGATTATTATTAAATTTACTATTGATGAGTTCAATAAAATAGCATTAAGTTTTTCTAAATTTTTTTATTTTACATTTAATTTAAGAGAATATTAGTACAGTATTTATTTTATCTTACTTACATACAACATAGACAAAACACAATACATAAAATTGATTTTTTTTTATGATTATTGAGTAATCTTGTAATAAAACATTCCATTATGAAGGTTGCAGGAATAATATTTTTTAGGGTTTGACATTTTATAATAGTTTTAATATTTGACTTTGAAAATAAGAATAATTGATAAGAAATTCTCAAATATATTATTTTCCATAATTTATATAATATTAATAACTTTAAAAAAAAAAAAAAAAACGATTTTTGTATTTTATCTATGTCGCATTGTCGCGCATGGGCCAGACAGTGAAAACAAATAGTGCGAACATTATTTATTTCATAAAAATTAAATTTTTAAAATTAAAATTCTGTCGTTATTAAGTACTACAAGTTATTTGGGTCACGAATAAGAAAACAAATGCAGTTTCAATCTTACATCATATTTATTTTTATTTTATAGTTTTATACTGTTATAATATTTGATCAATGATTAATGATTTTTGTGATTTAACTTAATAGACTAAAAGAACAGAACCCAATAATTTTGGGGTTGGATCATTCATGGAGAGAAAAACAAAATTGATTGATGAAGCTCGCAAACGGTACATTAAGAAACATGGACTTCATCATTTAGTTTAGTGATTTACACCGGTGTGTAGATGATGATTAAAGAACAATAACGTACTTCATCATCATTGTGAACATTTCCCAATTTAATTAATTTGAACGCTCTTTGTTTACTAATTTTTTTTTTTATGGAAATGGAGCAGGTACTTATTGGATATTATAAAACGCGTTTTTCCTTTGTACAAATATTAACACAACTCTTATTAAATAAATTATTATAGACAATATTTATATATTGTATTATTACTTATTGACTTATTGTTGTACTTTTACTTCTTATGTGAAAAATATTATTGTCATTTGATTGTACTCTTAACGCATTCATACATGATACATGTATAAATACTAAATAGAACACGTACGCAGATCAAGTAGTGTTGTTTTATGATATATTTGTAAATCGATTTATTAATATAGGTAATCATTTCTATTTTTTTTATATAAGTATACATATTATATTTATCTAATAATATTATGTTTATTGTTTATGGTTACAAGACTATTAACAACTTGTATTATATTTTGAAATGATAAACAATATACACATTGATTCGAGCTTTACAAAATTTTTATTTTATTATACATATCAGGGCATACAAAAAGAGTGTTTAAGGTCAGTAAACTTTCAAAATGGATAAAAACAAAAATAAAACCAACAGTGCAGAGGAATAGTATAGTGACCCCAAATGTTCAAAAGGAGTTAACCCAAGACAGATTAAAAAAAAATAATGCATAATTAATATATTATACTACATAATATAGTATATAATATGTTTATAATATATATATACATAAACATATAGCATGTACTATGGTACAATTTGTATAATTTTAAATTTTTTATTGCTTTGGATACAAATGTTTAATAATAATAATAATTAATTTTGATAAAATATTAATTTATCCCCTATTTACATTAACAAGAGGTAATTATAATGAAAAACAAACAATAAAATAATAATAATTTACATTATTATCAGAAAAATATTATGTTACAGAGAGAACCTAGCAAAAAATTCTTATTTATAAGTGTCAATAACATTTCCTATGTAGACGAAACAAAAATTATTTTTTAAGGCACCTTATAATTATTAGACAAAGCTAGAATGCACTTACCCGAGATTATTATAATAGTAACAGTAGGTTGTAATTATTTCACCAAAAGTTCTTTATTATGGATTCAACAACGATAAAAAAATCAATAGTTATTTATACTATTATCGAAATAAATTGTGAGATTTAATAATATTTATCACGATAAACAATAATTGTTGAAGACCATATTAATTTCATTGATGTTATTTTTTTAAGAACTTTTTAAAATATCAACTAGTCTAGTAGATACACCATACATGATCCACTCAGTACAATTTTTTCTAATGCTTATTGTATCAAGTTGTAAAGATTTTATGAAAACTGAGATTATTGTTGTACTATAAATAAGCCACTGCATTGCTCTTAAGGTCTAGTATTATAAAAAAAGATGGTATTGCAAATTGTACAACTTTTAGAAATCACCTAGGTAAAAATCATATTATTACGGTCACTTAAACTTATTTTTAAAAGAAAAAAAGTAAGACAAGAATATATGATTTTTATACAGTCTCTTACTTATTGAGCATACATCTTTTGAATACAAGTTACTAACTTTAATATAGTTAATTACATCCATATAAAAAAAAACACTACTCATTTGATGTACACTAGACCTTAAACATTGATTAAGAAAAAAAATTGTTGACATATTCGATACAAGTAACATATTTATACATGAGAAGATAATATGTTGTCTTTGTATATCTTATAGATACAGTGGCATAAGTTTTAATGCTAAGACAAACAAAAGATTTATTTTACAAATCTTGAATAGTAGATTATAAATAAAAAAACATAATATACATACAATATTATAGTCATTAAGTATTATAGTCTCGGTTGGTACCAAACGATTCGACCTGCTAAACAACCTGATACGAGCAAAGGATGAACCGGTGAGAATTTGGTACAAAGTACAATGTTAGCATGAGAAACATTTGTACCAATCTCATGAAGTTTTACACCTGGCAGTTTTGGCTGTAAAGTAGACAATTCGTCACAATTGGGTGAAAATGATAATAATCTTACTCCATGACTGAAGGGAGAGCATATAATACGTCCATCGCTAGAATAACAGAGTTCTTTAATGTACCCTCTACCCACATTTGCCTCTTCAATATAATGTGTAAGACGGTTAAAGTTTTTATGTATTTTATGATTATGGGGCACCTGAAATCTATTCATACAATTCAGAACATAGTTGTTACGGCGTTGCCTATTGCCAATAAACACCACTGTGTCTGTACCAGTTCCTACTTCTACGGTATTACGTCTACTTGGCCGATTTATATCATTTCTAGAACTTGGGGGTGTATAATTACGCATTCTAATATCAGGAGTCATACGATTAGTATTCCGGTTAAATAATACTGTGACTAATCGCTCTGAAGAGGTATCATCATCTGCTATTATTTCTTCCATGTCTTCTTGTTCTTGTTCTTGTAATCCAGTTGCACTACGTACAATTCGTACACCAGAATATGTTCCTAATATTCGTTCTCGTCCTTCTAAAACATATCATTTTTAAATATTTATTATTAAGTAATACATAAAACCAATATTTAAAGTAGAATATTATTATAACACTAAGTTGTTTCAGAATATTATCCTAGTTATACAATTTTATTTTAATAAGTATTTTGTATGATTTAATGTTTCAATATTTAAATTTGAGAAAAATAGTAAAATTTAAAGGGTATTATGCAATTTTCTACTTTAAACTTTAAACACTTATCTATGTTTTTCTTATTGGTTCCTATCCAAAATATAAGAAAAAAATATACTGTATAAAAATAAAAAGTAAATCAACTTAAGTTAGTAAGCATTAAGTGATTAAGATTTAAGAGTGGATAACATTTAAAAAATATGAAAATTATAATATTTCAGATGTGTAGATCAATTATATTCTGAAATAAAAAATAGTTTTACAAAATAATTTATAGTTTTTTAGGCTAAAAGTAAACCATACTTGTACAATGTACATTGTACATAATATATAAAATGAGCTGCTGTCTATAAATTGTAATATGAATAGATTAAATCAGTAGGTAAGTACTGGTTTTGTTGTTTCAACAGACATTAACTAAGGAAAATTAAATAACATAATACGATTGTGTTAACATAAAATATCAATTTATATCTACATTTTTTACACAGATATTTCATAAATGACTTATCTTAAGTCTCATAATCATTGCCTGCCATTGCCTTTTGAAGGAATAAAAATCTTCAAATGTAGTATCGTTTAGATAATATGGTGGACCTGAATTATATTGTAAATAAAAGTTTCAACTTTCCATAAAAAATATAATTGATTTACAAAAAAGTTATTAAAATTATTATTCTAAATTTTTTATTTAAAATCTAATTTCATCCACATTTGGACTTCAATTGTTTATAAAAAATATACATATATTATAATATATATTTTTTAGATTGCTGCTGCAGTTTTAGTAATTAAGTATTTTTCAATCACAAGTCATAACTTATGGGTAACACATACAGTAAAATTCACTAACTTAATTGTACAAAAAATATTACATGAAAGTAAATATATTAGATATTTAATAGTATATTATACATGCCTGATAAATATCTTAAACTTCTTATGCGATTACCACTATTGACATTCATCATTGCTTCCCATAAGTCAGCTTGGCGATTACCTCTTGATGGTCCTAACACAGAAAATGGTATCATACTAGTTATCCCAACATTAATGTCTCGAGGAATCACAACATGTGTACGTCGGTGAAATCTTCCTTCCCTGAAATATGAAAAGAAATTATAAGATCACTTTCAAAATGTATTTTTAATTGTTGATTACATTGGGTCATCAGCTAAAGAATGTTCCAATGAATTTGCTTCTTCAGAACTTAGTTCTTCAGGTTCACTTTGTTGTTTAGGAATGGCAAAGTCTTGTATATCATGTACACATGTCCATTCAGACTGTTCATCAGTGGTAACATTTCGACTTAATACATTCCAACCTTGTGGATGTACCTGGTATTAAAATGTTTATTTAAATTATTTTGATAATAAAATATATATATGTGAAGGCATTACCTGGATAGAAGATATTATTTCAGCATCATCATTCCTAGGAAAATCTACGATGAATTCAACACGATTTTTGTCACGAGTAAACATGTGTGTGTGTGCAGCTGCATTAGGAATGGTAGTTTTACTTAGCTGCATCAAACGATACATATTTGGCTAGAAATAATATTTTTAGGTACTTAATAATGTATAAATAACCATTCAAAATTATAATAAGATATATTTATTAATTTAATATCAAGCAAAGAAATTTATAATACAAGCCTTTAAAAAATAAAATTTAAATAGATAAAAACATTATTCATATTAAATTAAAAACAAAGTATTTAATAAACACAGTTATCATAAACACCGTTTCATAATTATTCTTTTTAAGCTTATTGAAATAACAAAATAATTTTAGTAGAATTAATATTTAACTCAAAATATTAATAAAAATGCAAGAGTAGAATAATGATACTAAATAAGTTTTAACTTTAAATAAATAATAAATAGTTTTTGTGGAATTATTTATTGTAAAATAATATTATAGGAAACGTGGTAATCTAGGTATATTATTAGAATATAATTATGTGATATTTTTTCTTATCAAAGTAATTAATGTTATTGTAGTTTTTATAATTTCAAGTAATACAAATTTATTTGGAAAGTTTTTAGCCATTATTAATTATTACTATTATGCAAATAAAAACTTATAATTAATAGATATTTTAAATAAAAAAATTACTTTGAATCCTTGAATATCTGCACCAAGTGTTTCCAAGTCTAAATTGTTTATAAGTAATATGAAGCCACTTGTCGTGCAAACAATTAACTTGCTAGAATCAGGAAGAAGTTTAATACGCATAAGTCCATTAATGTGACAAACAGAGTTATTAGGAACTCTTCCTTCTTCTGAGTAACTACATCAAAAACAAATAATAATTCAGTTAAATACAATTTAATATTCATATTAATTATTATATTACTGATCACATAAAATATATTTACCTATTAATATCCCATGTGTAAATTTGCCCATCAAATCCACTGGAAACAAGTAAATTGTCTTTTGCTGAATATTCAATACTTTTAACCCAATTGCAATGTCCTCTTAATACTCTTATATTGTCTTTAAGATTTCGAACATCCCATAATGCTATTGTTGTATCATCACTACAAGTTGCAAACATTCGAGAATCTAAAAACCTAGAATAAATCATAGATAATGATAAGACATAATTTTAATGACTATTATCAATATTTAAGAACTTTATAAAAACACATTTACCTACAGTTATATGTAATAAAATAACATTACTGAACTTTAAATAAATGGCTTTAAATTCTAAAAATTGTATTAGTTTTAACTATATTTTGCTGCAAAATAATACTTGGAAAATAATTTTTAAAGCAATATACAAAATTATTAATATTTTTTTTTCAAAACATCCGAATAAAAAAGATGTTATAAATGTAAAATATTAACATATTGTATTATACCTAGGACATAAGTTAATTTTCCTTCTAATCATAATGATATAAATAACATGGTCTTTTATTTTATTTAATTAAAATTTTATTTATAAAAAAGAACATTATAGATTTACAAATAATTGAGTACTTACTTTATACAATTAACACAATCATTATGTGCTTTTTTTATTGATGTTATATACCGTTGAGTTACAGGATCAAATAACATAATGCTCTTCTTTTCACATGCTGCTGCCAATATTTTTCTAGAAAATTAATTGAATTATCATTAAATAATTTATCTTTATTATAAATAAACTGGTGTAAGTTTTAAAAAAGATCATAATTTATAATTTTTATTTATTTTTTTTTAAGTGTTTCAATAAGCTCATTGAATATTTTTGAATAATGTTCTATAGAAAATTATATTTTTATAAAAAAACTCTATGGAGTTGGGTATATTAAATTAATTGTAACTGTATTATTATTGAAAATATTGCTAGGGCTAAAAATATTTTAATCAAAGGTGAAGGTTATTATTGGTATTAGTCATTTTATTATATATATATAAGTACCTTTACTATATATAATTGACCATGATCAGAAAGGTTATTAGTTTTTTTTTTTAGAATATTTAAATATTAGAGTTACATGTGTATTACCAACAAAAATTATATATTTATAAATTTCAAGTTTGAAAATTAAAAAATTGTTTTAAATGTACCTAGGTATTTACCTAATAAAGATTTTATTCAATGATAATACAGAAATTGTTATAAATAAATTTATAGAAGCTTAAATATTAAAAAAGGAAATTAGAAATGGTATACATGGTATTTTCTAAACGATTTGAAATAAGATTCTTTTGCAGTTTTTTAAATATGTCTTTATGAAGTTCCATAAATGGATGGCTTTTTCAATCAAGACCACTTAATACCTATAAATTAAAATCCATCACTTGTGCTTATTTAAAATTGTAAATATATTATTATGTGTTATATTCTGCTATTTATGTCTACAATTATCAAAAGAAAAAAGAAAAAGGTCTCGATAAGTCAATTGCTTTAAAGCAATATATTGTGACAACATTGATACATACAATCATGTACAACTAACTGGCCATAGAAAAATATCTAAAAAGGTAGGTATATAGTAAATGATAATGCTTATTGCTTACCCATCTGGGGAAAATTCCAAATTGAATATACCAGCTGGATTAATGATGTCGCTGTTTGAGTTGTCATATTCCCATTTAGCGATGGGATATATTGATGTATACATTTCGCAGTGTAATCGACTTTGATCGCCAAACTTGGGTCGGAAGCCATACTCGCGGTTACGCAAATACGTGTCACGGAAGTTAGAGGTCCGTCTGCGTTTGACACTCTGTAAACTATCCGGATCATAATATGTCGTACTCATAACGATGCTGACGACAATGGCGACAACGAGGCTGTTAAAGCATACGATCAACGTACATGAAACCAAGCGTTATGCACCTATGGAAGACGAACCACCGCTAAGCGTAGGTACTTTGTGAAACTTTTCACTAGTTATTGACGACAAAAGTCGCTTCTCGACTTACAACAAAAAGAGGAGGAACAAACGATATTCTTGGAAAATAGTCGCGGTCCGGGGTTCGACGTTAAATTTTCATGTTGAGTGCATCAGCAGTACCTATCGACTTTGCGCAATAGAAATCGAGAGTTGAGTAGTGGCTATCAGCGAAAAAATAATAATATAACTTTTCGTTATCAACGGTACCGTGGTGTCGTTATCAGTTTATCAAAATCGTGATCCGATGATGCGTGTCGTCGTCGTCGTAGCCGCCCGTGCCCCGTCAGTGAGTCGACCAGACGAACGCACTACAATACTCCATGGACCATGGCGTCGAAATCAAAAAACAATCTCTCTTACGTGACAAACGTGTAGGGCTGAGACGATGATAATATTATTATAACAATAATATCAAATTATTACCTATGCGGTTTACGAATTACGGTTAACACGCTCGCTAATGTACACAAACAACAACGACGAAATACCGCGAGAAACACGCGCCCGATGGCCGATACGTTAAGCACGTTCGTCTGTGGGTCGATTCGACGCTTTCATGCCTATTGGAGGTGGCGTGCCGCGTGCGCCGTCCACTGTGCCCACAAAATCGCGACGTACCGGTCACGAGCGGAGTAGACTGTTGTTTCGTTTGATTCTCGACAACAGCTGCTGCTGCTGCGACGACGGCGTATTTGGTGAAAATACGCTTACGTAACGCGCGACGACGGTATAGTTTTACGCGTACGCCATGTCGCAACGCAATAATAATAATAATAATAATTGTAATAACGTCCGTGATGAAGTCGTCGGGCGTGTTTTCGAACACGATAGAACATCGGTTGCGACTTTTAGCGGCACGATAAACGCTTTGTGTACTATTATGTTTATGTATACAGTGGTCAATGTTTAAAATAAAAAAAAAAATAAAACCGCCGGCAATCGATAAAATTATGATGAGTAACCACCGATGATAATATTATAATAATTGTAGTCGAATGTTTTTCGTCTCAGCTGTCGAGCTTAATGTGACCACTCGTTTTGTCACAGATCGTCGAAAATAATAATACATATTATGTTATTATCGCGTGCTCGGCGCGGCACGGAGAACGAAAAAAACGCTAAATTGGAAAGTGTTTCGCGCGTTTTCACCGACGCCACGGAATTCGCCGGGGATTTTTTTATTTGTTTTTATTATTAGTTATTACTGTTCATACGCGCTCGCTGTTCTACTCAGTTACGACGACGCGTCCATGATAGTATTATTAATATTGTATTTATGAATTATAATAATTATTTATTTTAAAGTCATCCCGTAGTACTAATAATTCATCGCAACAATAATATTAGGCATTAAACTTCAACTCAACTATTTTATATTTACTATTATTTTCGGCTCGAGTGGGGATTTTCGTCGATCGATCCGATCGCTACGGTATCGATTGGAACAACAAAAATATTATTACCTAACTAATAGGTACAGGGCCGTATTTACGCCTAGGCCCGTGAGGCCCGGGCCTAGTGCGCCTAATTTTTGGGGGCGGCAAATTTTGTAATGGAAAAAAAAATCATAAAAATATTTACTAAATTTTTTTTCTTGGGATAGGAGCGGAATATTTAAAAGGGCCTAGGGCGACAGCTGTTCTTAATCGGCCCTGAATAGGTATATAAACGCAGTTGCACAACGCGCCCCTCTACAAAGTTTATAAATATAAAAGTTGTGGTCGCGATCCTCGTGCTGTACGCGGACTTCCAATGACTTCCTACAGATTTGGCGCGGTACCTAGCCTTTACAGTTTACACGTAAACCCGTCCCACATCACTCATCACTCACTTATTATAATATTATGATCGGTGTTAGTCTATTGCCCCGCTATCTATAACTGTTGGGTAAGATTTTGATCCTTTGATTTTTCTGTACACGTTATTTACTTATATCTTAAAAAGTTAAAACTTTATTATTATAATTGAAATATTGAATACGGCTGCAACACTGCTACCTGGGAACTTTGAAAAAAAAAATAGTAAATTGGTGAGTGATAAATGATGATAATAAATTTTACAAAAAAGAGGTTTAAGATTTCTAAGATATAATTATTTTAATTATTAAACCCACGTGTAACAAAATTTTTAAGTTAAATTTATAAGTGGCCTTTTTTAATATGTATTGTTTATGTATTGTACCATAATATACTCCTGCGGATTCTGAACCTCTTTAATTATATCTTAATCCTTAGAAGCGGTTAAATAGAGTAGTAATAACTAATAAAGAATGAATAGGATCAAATGGATCAATATCATCTTGTAATCATCACAAGGATTTGATGTTATTAAAACATTATCTTGCTTATATGTAGGTACCTATATTATTATTTATGATAAATTATTATACCATTTTAAACCAGACTTCACATGATGTTCTTGAATAATTGGTGGTATAATCAATAGGCTGTTATTTTCTTTTTAATCTTAGCACCATTCCTTTATCGTTTATATTATTTGGTATTGTAATTTGTTTTATAGCGGATGGGGGAATGGGATGTCTACCTAGTACAGTAGTACCTACATTGTATAGGTACACAATATTATACACTTCGGAAGGACATTGTATTATTTGTATTACATTTTCAAACCTTAAAATTATAAAATTAAAAATGGAATGAAGTTTTAAATATAATATTGTATTTTGAATCTGTACCTACTAAAGTCTAAAGTAAATATGGGTACTACTATAGGTACTATTAATTTTATCTATAGTTATTGATCTACAACCTATTAGGTTGTATTATAACATGACCATGGACCATGGTATTATAAAATATGAAATTAAACAAAACAATAGTTTATTATATTATTTATATTATAGTTAAAATATCTGTATAAATTAAACATTAAATATTTAAATGTATGACTTACGAAGTATAAGTCACGGTTAAATGATTTTATTCAAAAAAAAAATAATAATAATAATAATAATAATTTTGTCATAAATATTTTAATTACACGGTCCATTAATTAAAAAATGATTATTTAAGAACAGCCGCTATGCATTATGAATTATGATTAAACTTGAACATTTGTACTGAAATAATATTAATTACAATTTAATTTCCTTAGGTCGAATTAAATTTAATCACAGTAGAATGAATGGGGAAATAAAAATTAATTTATTCGTCGATTGACTATACACATTTTAGTCATATTATTTATCAATGCGTATATAATAAACTGCACAATCGTGTAAAAATAAATGTGAAATTATTTATATCTACTGCTATTATATTATATTATTAATAGATGGAGTATATTGAATTATTCATGTTTTTTTGGTGATAAATATTGTTGTACATATCATGTATACACAAGTATGCTGTATGTGAACTAATAATTATTATAATTTGTCAGTTCGTCTATGGTTAAAAAAAAAAAATTATTGTTTTAACATAATGTAGTGGATTGAGGAGAACGCAATATAATTACGTAACTATACTATAATATAATATTACTACTATAAATACAGCTTTTTACTGTGCCACTGCATTTGTATAATTTGTTAACAAATTAGCTACATAGTCGAACTATTTCTGGTTTTCGTTTGTTATTCAATGGTAAATAAGGCTCCTAATATTTACTCCTCAACCCAATGATAAATTAACATTAATAATCATCTATAATGTATAAATATATTATTATAATACAAAATTATAGTTTTACAGTGGCGTACTAACGGGGGTGGTTTTGGGGATAAACCCCCCCCCCCCCGAAATTTTTTTTTTATGTTTAAGTTTTGTTATGTTCAGGTGTCACGTCATCCAATATGTTAATTAAAAAAATTAAAACCCCCCCCCCAAAGTTCAGGTCTAAGTACGCTACTAAGTTACAACTAAGTTTTATATGATTTAATGGAATTTTTTTTTTTAAGAATATTGAATATTTTTGTTGTTTCATAATTTGAACATTTGGCATTCCTCACTATTGAATCGTCTTGGCCCTTGGATCGATTATTGTTAGTTAATTAAGTACTCTGTATAGTTACGTACTAGTGTCAAGATCTGAGTTCTATTCGGCTCCGATACTAGTAATGTATTCCTAGAATATCGTACATCAGTATTACTGATAGTTCAAAAGTTATATGTACCTACGTTATGTAACTTTTTGAACTATTGATTTTGAGCCGATACGTATCGTTGATACGCCCAGATTTCTTCTTTAAAAAGCCAAGTTGTATACTACGTACTATTACGTACAATAGCGATTGAGCAACCGTTTTTGGTTTTCAGTACTGTTGATTTTTCTTTTGAACACATCTACCTGCATAATATAACTTTTATTGTTTAATCCAACTTTCATTAAATTCATAGCAATGATACATAACCGTTTGAAATCGATTTTTGATATACCACGATAAATCTACACATAATTGTTCCTAATTTTAAGACTGTCACCACTCAAAATACAGTTCTGAGAAAATTAAATTTTAAAATTTTATCCCAAATATGGTTACTTTTAAAGCTTTAGTTTTTATACTTTACAATTATCCATGTTACCCAAAGCTTACAATATTTTTGTATTGACGTTATTCTATTTAGTTGAAGCCCAGCAAAACACAGATAAATTAGGATATGGTAGTTTAGCAATAAGAATTGGAATAACAAAACTGCCATATTTAGTTTTGCGGAGCCACATTATCAATTAATTGTCATATGACTATAATCAATATCGTCATTATTAAGATTGCGGCTAGCTCATATAACTAAAGGTGATAATTTTCAATACTATACGCATAAACCGAAATGAGGCAGTTTTTTTTTTGTTTGCTGATAGAAATCTTGTTGAACATTTTTAAGTTGAAATTCTTCAAATAAAAGTATATATATAAGTATATATATATATATTATTTTTTATAAAACAAATACACAATTGTTAACGAAACAAATGCGTCAGAAAATAATATTATCATACTAAGGAAATGGAGTACATTGGATTGCCTATCTGTGACTGCCGTAATCTCGTGTCGTCATCTGTTACGACTAAAGGTATGGTTTCGTTTCCGATTGAAAATTTGAAACTCAATTTCGGGGGTCAACTATTTTTTTCACACATATCTTCATCCTTGACGACGTCCACCGATCACCATACATCGGGTATAGGTCTGAATTGTTGACGTTTATCTTTAACCCGAATCTTGATGCACAATTGATTCTAATCATCAGTCAATAATTACGCTTTTTAATAATTTGATGCTTAAAAAGTATACAATATGTTCGTTGTTCATCATATAAAAAAACTGGCAGGACTTATATTTGCTTTAAATTTGCCACTTTGTTATATCTATCAAATATTATATCATCTCAAAATTATATTATGGTCAATGTATAGGACATATCAACATATGCCATGGGTTATTGGACTAGTTAGATATCACAAAAAATATTGTCGTGTGATAATAGAAAATACTTAATAGATATTTAATAAAATTTAAACTAGGAGTGTTTCACGGATAACCCTCTTATTGATTACAGGTACTTTTATAAATTTTAAATATTATAGTTCATAAAATACTTAAATAAATGAGCTTGAATTTTTTTTATTTTTGGGTTTTGCAGTAAAAATAATACATTTGATAAAAAATAAAGCAAACATTTTCAAAATTGCAATATTTCTGAGATATCTAAATCAAGTTAAAATGATTTACCCGAATAAATTATAATTATGTGATATAATATAACCTAGTATGCTTAATAACAATTATACTAAATTAAAAATAATTTGTGACAATGATATAAGTCTTCTGGGACCTTGGTTATAATTTTTTAAATAATGGGTTAGTAAAAAATGGGCAAGCCACCGTATGGCAAAATGTTTTTGCGATTTGTTTATCGCTTTTGTGCTTGTAGAGACTACCAACTGCAGAGAAAATCGAAATATAACTTCTATAAAGTATCAACCAGATGAAATTGTTCTGCTTACAACTTCTAGATAACTCTTTTTGATCTAGATCACTGGTTATAAAAGATTAATAATAATAAAAAAAATAAATAAAATCCCATCTTTATAAAACCTACAGCAGTAGTAATCATGTTGTTTGAAATGAGTATGTTTATAATGCAGTAGGTATATAAATAATGTAAAAATAAAATTATTATTTTACTTTTTACCAGGAATATCAATAATATCATAAATACAAGTATTTTCTTAACTTTTAGAATGGTATTATAATACGATATTATTGAGTGGTTTCTGAATCATTAGTTTTAACTATATTATGCTAAGGATAATAGTCTATAAAACGTTTATAATATATAGACTATAGAGGATATAATGATTTGAAAATTAATGTAATAATTATGTACCTAATATTAATTTATTAAAATTTAATAACTACGACTGAATACTGAAACTAGAACTAAATATAATAAATTATATCTTCAGTAATTTAAGTTAAATAACTTAAAAGCTATTAGTTTGATTTTCGATTTAAATGTGAACAAATGTTCGTAAATATTATCCTCTGAATCAATTTATAGACTTACAATAAAATACATATAGCGTATTTATAATTTAAAAAAGTTAGTATTACTATTTAGAAATTATAGGTACTTATTAAATGGTAAAAATTTAAGTATTTGAAAATGTAATATTTAAATATTCTTAAAAATCGGAATTTGGACAAGTACATTACCAACCAAAGAATAAATAACAATAATAATGACAAATATAACAAGTATAATATGTATTAATAATATCAATTCGTAAAATGTAATGAGTGATATTAATATATTATATTGTACATTATATTGTACAAATAAAAGCTTATTATTATTTTTTTTTGTTTTTTTTTTTTCAACAGGAATATTATTTAAATTAATTAAAATATGGAAGAATTTAAGTCTAAAATAAATAAATAACAGGCATATTCGTATTTATGAACGTGTTATTTTAATGGCATATTTTAAGCCAAATAAAAAAAATACTTAAATTATAATGTAATAAACTATTAACTTTATAACAAATAGTTTTTTAAAAATAATTAAAGTGCAACAAACTAATAAGTAAATGTTTGTAAAAAAAATATATTTACTACTATATTTAATATTAATTTTTAAAATAACATTATTTTATTTAATATAATAACTAATAAGTATAAGGTATAACGCCGAATGGGCAAATACGATGGCATTAATGTATAAAATATAAATAGATTTCTATCTACTATATTGTATTATTATAAAACAAGTATTCCTGTAGTTTGATTCAATTCCATGGTGTTTTCTGTGTTCGTTTTGTTTTCGTAGTCTACGTTTTCGGTTGTAGTAGCAATCGTATTTTGTGGCTCCTTAGAGTCCTCTTTTGTTATGATGTCCACGTGCTTAGCCGTGGGCTTTCTAGATATTAGTTTTTTGCTCATTTTCTTTTCGTAATGCCTCACCGTCGCTGATTCATCAAAATCGCCCACAGTATCACTAATTTCTTTGTCTGACCTGTCTTGAAGAATACCACCGGGTAATATTGGCTTGAAACCACCCTCGACTACTACGGTGTTTGGATTGAAACCACCTTGTGGTTGGTGTTGTTGTACATCGGTTTCCTGTCTGCTCTGAATTGGTACGTAGCCAGTCATTTGTTGAGTTTTCGGATGTTTGGACGAGGAATACGATACCGAAACGGACTGCGACACCGAAGTGCTGGGTTGCTGGACTAATGGTTGCTGTTGCTGATAAAACATTGGCTTTTGCTGCTGATGGAACGTTGGCTGTTGCAATTGTTGCTGGATGTGCGGTTGCTGTTGCTGTTGGAAATAACCAGGATAGGCTGATAGCATGGGCTGAGAAATAGGGGGCACCGGGCTGTAGTGGCTTACTAATGGTAATGGCGATTGTGTGTTAAACTTATAAACGGGTTTCTTGAATACGACAGAGTGATGAGCACCATTAGGCATGGG
Source organism: Aphis craccivora (assembly GCA_009835225.1). Lineage (NCBI taxonomy): Eukaryota > Metazoa > Arthropoda > Insecta > Hemiptera > Aphididae > Aphis > Aphis craccivora. Next base: position 84,282 of record VUJU01000298.1, on the reverse strand, counting down.
TCCATTTGCCGGCAATCTCTTACCCGATATCCGGTAACCGTGTTTTACAGCAACCGGCTGTTTAGGGGTGAAAACCATTTGTGTCGGATGATAGTCTGGGAGAATATTAGGTTGCGCTTGGAAATTTGGAATGATTGGCTGTCTAATGGGTCTATAATTATTATTGTTAATATTATATGACGGTAACATGTAATTATAAGTAGGAGATGTCACAGGTTGTGGACTGCCGTAGTGAGATTTTGGCATATAAAACGGCACATTCCCATATGTATAATTTGAGTTTGGATAAGCGTAAAGAGTGTTTTGTTGTGATGTGGCTGATGGGAATTTGTAGTTATTATAAACATATTGATCGCGATTAGTTGGTGACTTATAAAAATCGGTTCTAAGATTTTCTTCCAATGCGCTGGGGATTAATGGCATATTATGAACTTTGTGATCTGGTTGTAGGTCTATGTTATTTCTTAAAGGTTCATTATTATTAAAAAACTGTTTATTCTCTACATCTGGTTTCACTCTCGTTGTGTACTGAATGCTACCCCTAGACTGTAAATCTTCCGAAACAGGTGCACCAGGTTCAGAGTTAGGTTGTTCTTTATCACATGCATCTAATACGTTAATTTTCCAACCCAGGTGACGATGCGTGAAACACTAAAAAAGAAAAAAAGAAAATTGAAATAATTTGTTAATCTTTAATTATACTAAAAAAAATTATAAATAAATATATTAAATATAATATAATAGGTATATAAAATAATCTACAAAAAATTTGCATAATAAATATTATTATCAATTATATTTTAATAAATAAAAGTATTAATAAATTAAATAATTTTATAATTGTTTTAAAATATTTAGTTAATTTATTGAATTTATAGATGAACGTGGGTTTAAAAAAAATATATTTATATATTTATGTTTTTATATTTTAAATTATCAAATCATATGAATTACGTGGTAATAAACGGTGTCCGGTGTGTCTGCATCCGGAGTCCATTGTACTATTCCAGGATCTCCGTTATCACATGCCAAGCTTAGAGTTCTTTGATAAGCTCCAAAAGAAACAAATTCGTCTGCAGAAGGCTGTTGTGGATCTGGAGTCCAATTGCACAAACGACCAATACCTGTTGGAATTACTTCTCCTGATTTGCTAACGCTTACGCCAGCAAATATTCGTATGTTCTGTCAAATAAAAGATAAAATTAATAAAAACATTAGCTATAAATACTGTACTTACACCAAGTGTAAATATGTTTAAGAAAGCACGATTTTAATGTGGGCACTAAAAAATAATTACATCTCTTTCTTCGGCTGTTTTGTAACCATATCCGCCAACAGGATCATCAGTAATATAAAATGGGTGGTATTTCGCTGGTATTTCTGGATCTAATCCTCCTTCAACTACAAATGTGTATGTTTGTCCTCTAACTACATTTATTTCTGGTATGAGTAATCCGTTTATATACCATGAAATTCCCCATCCAACGTGTCCTATAAAAATAAAATAAAACTTTATTCACTTATAATTCATAAATATAAGTACCTGCGTAGTTTGTTTTATACATTTTTGTATTTTTATATGAATGATAAGCAATAACGGACCTGTAATAGCAGAATATCCGTGTTTTCCTCCCGTAGGACCCATTTGAGCGTAGAAAACACCATCGTCTGGTTCGTAACATTGAATTGCTGGGATATCCCATGCAACATTCTTTTCTACTGGGGCGGGTTTGGGAACCGGACGTGGACGAATTTTCTTTGTAGGGGTTACCTGAAAAATATAATATACTCGTTTACCATAAGCTTACCTATCGGAATAGATAATATACGAAAAATGATATTAACCTCTTTTATTGAACTTTGGCTGGTCGCTATAATATCTGTTGAACTTTTTACGGTTGTAATTTCGTTATGAACGGCAACCGATTTAGTATCTGTATCTGGTATAGGACAGTTCCATTCTGGTAAACGGCCAAAATCAATTTTTATCGTTTCTATAATAAATAAAACAACATATAAGTTAGTATACAATCATAGTCCTTTTACTGATAAGTAATAATTTTGGAAATAAATTGTAAATAAAAAGATGTCAAAAATTATTATTTATTGTTTATTATTTATTCGTATTAACTTAAAATATATATACAGTTTATAAAATATTAAAATTATGATAACTAAAAAAAAAATAAGAATAATGTTTTATCATAAAAATAAAAGAGACCACTGGACTTAAGTATAAATTTAAAGTCACAGTATTAAGAACGTATAAAATATAAGCTAAGAAGTTATGATGTTTTTAGTGGGCTTTATGAGGCATAATACCTTGACATATTATATATTATTTTATAAATTCGGTCGTTTCAGTCTATGGTGTATTAAGATTTCAAAAATAACATAGACTTTTGTATTTAATAAAATAATATGTGGTAGATAGATAAATCAAATATTAAATTTTTTTTTTGCAAGAATTTATATGGAATATGAGCGTATTTAATTTGTTAGCGACTACAATAATATAATGTTATATAAAAAATATTATATATGGCACAGTGACGGTTCTAATCTCGACATGTATCTTTTGTATGCATATAACAATAGAAATACGGTTATTGAATATGTTCGATGTCTATGTATGATATTATGATTATCTGTGTATATACACTAATATAAATATATAGGTAGGTACACAATACACAATGAAGTTCATTGGAAATGAATATGAATGTATCATATTCATCGATACATCTTTATAATATGATTATTGCTTATAGTTTAAATAATAATAATAACATAATAAACTAATAAAAAAAATAATGTTCTTAACAAATTTGTACCTTTCGAGAATATCGGATGATATGAAACCTCGTGTTTGTCATTCAAAGGGCCGATTGCCCAAATTATTGGCTGGCTGTTGTTGGTCAATATTGGTAAGTCAAGATTATCTTTTGACTTTAATGGCCTCTGATATGTGACTATTGAATATCCATTGACTATTGCGGCATTCAACAAACGAACACTTTCACCGTCCGGACCCTAGAAAATTTCATTTATTTAAATACCTTATCGTTTTTAAAAATCTGTTTGCGCCACAATAATATCCATATGGACATTTTTCAATATAATAAACATATTATTAATTATTAATTTATATCTCGCTTAAAAGACTACCTGAAATAATGTATAATTTAAAAAATAACCATATTTATTTTAGTGTTATACATAATATAAACTCATCAAAATTAGAAAATTCTAAAATATCAGTGTTAAATATCAGTTAATCTATTTATTGATGTTTTAATAGTATTTAATAATATAAACTATATTCAAACTTAAACTAAATGTATTATGTATATACCTAAATAATATAATTCAAATAATACAAATATAATACTATCATAACTATCTAATGATTAAAGAACTTAAATAAAATGAGAAAGCATCAAATATTAAATTGTGTTAAATTTGTTATATGTTTAAAAAATAACAATTTGTATACCTGAATATTAGAATCGGGACAACTGCCACTGACTTGTCCAGTATCTTGTTGTACAATACACTGTGATTTATCCAATAAGTAATAATCTTGAGCAAAGCCACTGATTGTGGTTTGATCTACTCCGGCTACAACTACGTCACCTCCAATCATGCGATTTGATGTAGATGAACCAGATATACCAAAAGACATGTATTGGTTGACTTCTAAAAATCAACAGTATATTGTTAATTTTGATCTAATGTATTAAGTTATAATAAATTATTATGACTAATAAAATATAAACGTTGAATTATAGACTTAATTATGTTGGAGAAAAATATTATTACGTTGTAGGAAAAGAAGGCATAAAAAAAATAAAAAACAAATACGAGTACAGCAGTATTTTTGAACCATATCATAAGATAGTGCATTGCAATACAATATTATTCTTAAAAAATTGTATTGATAAAAGTAGATCAATATAAATGTAATCTTTTTTATTACCTACTTAATATTATAAGTACACAAGTATACTACATGGCACAGTTTATTTAAAATTTTAATTTTATTAATGCTGTACGGATTGTTCATTAGTTTATTATTTGTAAAAATACTGTTAAAGCAAATTAAGTGTGTAGAGTTTCATTAAATTGTATTCATTATTATGATTACTAATAAGTATAATATTATATTAACTATTATATATAATTAACTAATAAATGACAAATTATTTATTGTTAGGTAAGTAATTAAAAATAAGTAGATTTAATATTCTTGATTATTTTTCATTTAACATATAAAGTATAAAAACAAGATGGATAAATGTTAATTTATGTTTTAATTAAATTAAATCTATTGAAGCAGCTCTGTTTTAGGTACTTTACATTTTACAATAATGACTTTTCTTAATAAATTTTACTCTCATTTAAAATGAGATTTCATAATAAATGTTTTAAAATAATTTTTAATAACTAAAGGTACTAAAAATAAATAATAAAAATAAACTATTATTCAACTTCTGCTGAATTAACATATAATAATTAATAGTTGTCCAATAAATAAAAAGAAACTGGGTGAATTATGTGAGAATAGTAAATCATGTGTTAAATTTGATTATATAGTACCTATAGTTTTGGGAGAAAAACTGTGAGAAATATTGTTGATTAAAGCAATAATAATAATTCGTGATATGTCAAGATTGTGTAAGGTAATAATTAATATTAGACCAAAGATACATTTAGTATTGAAAAACGTGACGAAAAATATTTAAAAACAATTTCAATTTAGTGTACTAGTTTTATATATAACCTTTGGACTTATTATAATACATATACATCATACATGTATACTTTGAAATTTATGTTGAAACCAGATTAGAAATTGATAATACATAAAATCAAGATAAAACATTGACGATATTCTTTATTTTAGTATTGGTATGAAATGTTTATTTCTTTTGTAACTTTAAAGTACCTAAATACTTAAAACTATTAAATTAAATACATTAAGTTACAATTATTTTAATAAGAGGAATTTTAAAAATGTTAACAAAATAATCATTCAGTTTAATTTTTTCACCACGTGGAATGAATCATGGTACTTATGCGCTTAAATTTTTGTACTTCGAGATTCAAATAATTCTCTTGTAAAAAAATTTATTTATTATAAAATTAAAAAAATTATGGAGCTTATAAAGCTTTTTTATTAAAAAAAAAACACCAATTTTTCAAACCAATTAAAATCAAAACTTAAGCAAATAATATGTATTTATATTTTATTATTTCCATTACCCAATGTAATGTTTTAAATAGCTTACCTAATTTAGCAACCAGCTGAACTACAATGCTGTCACCTGCTATCGCCCAACGTACTTCGTATCCTAAAGGTTCATGGAGTACTTCACAGTTTAATTTTGACTAAAACAAAATAATGACGTTGAAAATCATATATTCATAATAATTTATAATATTATATTTTAATGTATAATGAATTAAATACGAATAATGAATATGAATCATACATTGTTATGATTATTAAAGATCGTGATGGAATGTCCTACCCCATGCGTACAACAGCATGTATATATATTTTTTCTATTTAATAATCGTTACTATGGTAACAAATATTTCTTAGATTTAATTGTATTGGGCATTATTTGTTTTTATTTTTATTTTTTGAGTTGTTTATTGTATAAACTATGTCATAGTTGATGGATCGTGTATTAAAAGTGCACATATTTAATTGTGTATAATATATTTTATGGATAACAGCTACAATATAATATGTTATTGTATGATAAAATATGTAATACTACTTTGACATTTTTAAATTGTATAATAGTAGATATATTGATAAAAAGGTGAATGTATTGTTTACTTATTTTTCATAGTAAATGTATCTACCTACACATTATATTTACAAGACCTACCTACCTTATGTCTAAAACATTTTACGACCGTTATAAAACTGTAGAATTTTTAATTTAACTGAATACGTTCAATTAATAGCGTTAAAAAAAAAAAAAAAATCTAAAATCAATTTAAGAGTAAATTCGTCAAATTGTGCTTGTTAATATTATGGTGTAATGACCTTAAATTTGTTCGCTAAATACAAATTATGTTAATAATTACTATGTTTTTTTAAACAAAGGAGTGTTAAATTGTCTTTAGCATCTTATTCTATCTTTAAAATTAGGCAGGTATAAGATGTAACATTATTACTAAAGTTTACAAGGTATTATACGTAGATAGATAAACTGTATACAATATACCTAATATATAGGTATGAAATTAATTTCTAGAAACCATTTCCCTATAGATTTAGTTTTTTCTTTTTATTATTATTTGTTTAATGTTTATACTTGAATACGATCGTAAAAAGAACTAAAGAATATTAAAGAAATATAAAAATAATGTTTATTGACCGAGTATAGAAACCAGGAAAAAGGCAACTGCAAAGAAACTTTAGTGGTGCATAAACTAATTTGTGTTTGTTGGTATCTTTTAGATTAAATGTTGACTTGTATAAAAGTGAAATGTAAACAACCATCTTTCTTTTACTGCGTAAAAGTTATAAATACTACAAAATTATTGCAAATACATTTAATTTCTTACACAACTCTTAAGGTGAAATAATTTAATAAAATATTTTACAAGTATGCGAGTATTGAATTTTAAACCGTCGGACAATGGTAATAAGTAAAAATGTTTTAAGTATACGTAGGCATACATCTATCTATCTGTCAATCTAGAGCAAAAGGGTTTATTTAATTGAATTATTCATTTGTATTCCATGTATAACCACTGTGTCTGTTGGTCATAGGAATTGAAAGAATTGTTATCTGTGTACTCTTTTTGAATTACACCGACCTCCATAATGTATAATGATTAATATTGTGTATATGTCAGACAAGAAGTAGCTACAAGTATACAGAGATTATACGAAGCAATAATGATTATTGCCTTTCTTCTACGCATGCTAGTTAAAACCTCGTAGTTTATCTAGCTTAATAATGGGCGGTTGCTTAAAGAGAAACTGTAAAGAAAGTAGTATATATATGTATACACGTATACACTTTTTGATAGATTACTTGAAATTGTTAGGCGCGCTTGTAATTGGACACCCGAGCTGAGAGAAAAAATCTCGAAATTGGAGTAAAAAAAAAAAAAAAAATAGAGAGATAGATAGATAGTTAGAGTAAGAGGGGGGGGGAAGAAAAGACACGATACCTTGCACTTTACAGTGACTATGCCTTACATTATTGGATTGGAATGCAAACTTACAAGTCATTGACAGACCTATCAAAATTTAAAAACGAATTTGTAACCGTCGGTTAGTGTTACAATCGCACAGCAAGTATAAAATAATAGTATACATTATAGCGTAGCAGATACTATTTATTGTAATATATTATACCTGACGCGGAGGTATTTTTATTTCGTTTTATCGAATGCGTTCATTATAATATTATTATACGCATCCCACGTTGGCGCGTGACGGCAGATAGTGAAGGTGTTTGTTATTATACATATAATATATACTTTATATTTTGTTCTCTCGCAAACAGCGTAATGCTCTCTCTGCGGGTCGTCCACGGCGGCCCTCGTGGTGTTGTGCAATACATACCATAAAAATAGTTAGGTATACATAACGACAACATTGTAGTCAGCAATAATAAAATGGTAATAATACATTTCGTTCGAATTGAAGAGTTTGAATACAGCGCAATTGCCGTTTTGAAAACATCGTACCTATCCATATATACAAATGCATATAGTCAGTGATAATGATTTGATCTAATATCGGTTGACGGACGAATGAAAATGCGGCATTATTGAAAACGTGTAAGACGCGTATGCGTAAGGTCGTATACAATATTATATGAGTAGAGTTGACAAGAAAAAAAACTATTTAAAAAGTCCTAAACGAACAACTCGTTTGTGTGCTTAAGGATTTTTCAGTCCCTCGCTCAGAACAAGCGTGCGAAAATGTCCTCTACACTACGCGAGTATAGCAGATGTCAAAAGTCGAAATTCGCTAAACTTTAAGTCACCAGTGTACCCAAGTACCTTACACCTGTGTACGCGTTTTGAGAACATTTACGATTTCAATATACGAATTAATATTTCAGTCTGTTATAATTGAGGGACGTGCAGCTGTAGTTGTTAAAACACTCTTTAAAGAAAACTTGTACAAGGATTGTGTATCCTCATTCGTGGAAATAAGTTTTTTGTGTCAAGAGGATAAATACTACCGTATCCGAGAACAATTATTTGTTTTGCGATTCGTCGAAACGCAAATTTATCTATATGACAAAGATTCTATAGATAATGACGGACAACGGCAGACCAACAATTAATGGTTATTAATTACCGTTACCATCAAAGATAATAGAAAATTCTCATGTTGATCGCGTGCAGACGAATAATATTATTATTTTCAAATTTCAAGTAAAGTTCAAAATGACTTTTAAAAATGCGTTCAAATGGCGATTCGACGTGAAAAGAAAGGCCGCTGTCTTAGCGTCGCCGAGACAATAGTTCACACGACGGACTGTTATAATAATAATAATTGGTCTCGCGCAAAGGTCACACACGACGACGACCGCGCGCGACGGCGGCGTCGTTCATCGTATAATATTGCATTATTGCGTAACGCGACGGGGTTAGTCGGGCGCGCGTAGGAGTCGAACGGCGGTGGCGGGTGCAAAGAACAGGCATCGGTCGCCGCCGCCGCCGCCGCCGCCGTCGTCGTAACCGGTACGCGCGGCGTCGTCTTCGTGGTCGGTTTGGAAAACAATTCGTGCGCGACGGAAATCGAAAGAAGAAGACTCGTTGCGTAATGACAGAAACACTACATAATATTATATTTTATTATTATTGTTGTTGTTGTCGTCGTCGTCGCGGCGTCTTCGTTTTCTTCTTGTTCTTTTGCTCGGTCATAATCGCGCTCACCGACCTAATATTATAATAACAACTTACTTTATTATGTAGATAACGCAGCCGTACCCCTCGGCCGCGCGGAGGCGTCGCGAACGACGTATACTTCTTGAACTTAATTGTATTACAATAAAATTTACCGGTGTTGCGTATTATTGTTGTTATTGTTATATTATTATTATTATGAAGTCGTGTGCAGTGTTACGATCGTTGTATACATTTAATTTTAAACATAATATATTATCATCTATCCGCGTTTGACAATACAGCGCGGGAACTAAAATGTTTGCGATATTATATCGCGGATTTATGTCCGGATGGAATCGTTTAGAATGTCGGAAATATTTCGGCGGGTCATAAAAATGTAAACGAAGATTATTGATAGTCGAAAATGTTATACGAGACCTGCTCATATTATCACGACGACGATCAAAATATTAGCGTCCGTAACATAATATTAAGCTCGGAACAAAAATTGAGAGTAACTTACACATATTATATGCGATATAATACGAACCTAATATACTTAGAATAATAGTTTTTAAATATTAAATTTCGTAAACGCATTAGTTCGACTAGTTATCTGGGTTTTGTTGGATATTTTATTTTATTTCGTCCACATCCTTTTAGTAGACAGTGAAAAATAGATTTTTATTTTGTTTGCCAAAAAGCGTAAGGCTAATCGATGTATCGTTTAGTTTTTGTTTGTTTAAAACATGCCCTCTATATCGTCTTTATCGAGTAATGCACTATATAGCTGATAATATTATTGTCTACGTCATACAGTAGGGTGAAGATTTTGTATTGTTTCTCTTTTCGTTTTGAAAATCACCCATAGTTAAACTAAATCACATTAATTTGATAGTAAAATTCTGTATCTAATAAATATAACTCACGTTACTTGGAGTAAATTTAATTTGGATAAAATGGAGTAAAGTGAACTAAATCTTTTAAATTTATTTGTAAGCAATATTACATTTCCTCTTATTTTGATGTTCTACCCCTTTCAAATTCCGAAATATCATGTAAATTTTTAAATCTGTATTAAAATCGTCCTTATAATAGTAAATCAAATCGAATTAAATCGACGCATGATGGTAATAACAGTCGTAAATATTGATTTTTGTTATATTGTTAGTAAGCTATATAAGGTCGATTATATATTAGATTTTTATATGTTGTGTTAAATAATAATATATGATTATTATATCGTAGATACCTATTTATCGACGTCTAAGGGATAGGTTTACAAGTAATAAATATTACTTAAATGGTATTTTTTTAATATTTAAATTACCAATAACTTATAAAATTAAATATTTGCATACAAATCACGCAATGTTAAGAGATTAAGTCCAAGGATAAAGTTATTTTGAATACCTGTATAATATTATTAATGTTGAATCCATAAATTTAACAAAACTTTACTATTTATATTTTATAATTGTATATTATAAACATTAAACATAATATCTTATCCAGACATTGAGTACACCATTTTTGAAAGCTTAAATCAAATAAAAGTTTAAATATATAATTTTGTTTTTATTAAATAGTGTACTTGTACTTTAATGTTTTATATTCACTACACATAAAACTGAAAGTTTACATAGTTGTTACCAATGTTAGTTTATCGGTGATAAATTATATAATTAATATAATTACATATAACTTCAGCACTGATTTAGTAAAAATGTTTAAATGTTGAATTTAAATATATTTCTGCCTTTATTAGTCTTGTTGATAATATTTGTTAAACAATTGTGTATTATTTTTAAGTATTTTATTATTATATTCAAAAATTGTTATTACAATAAATATGTACTAAGAATGTATTATAGAAGTTACAAAAAATCCAAGATTCGTACTGCAATAATGAACATGGAGTATCTAAATACTAAACAACTGTATATTTTTTATGGTAATAATGCATGGTTTATAAGTAAGTTAGAACGAACGTAGGTACAACGTATTATATTTGGTTTGAATTCAGCACTTCTACAATTATAAATATAATTGTTCATCCTGCTAACGGTGTAGTCGGCGTTAATAATAATTATCAAACTAAATAAAACGCAAGACTGGCGCTGTGTATATTATATTATAATGGCATAACTGCTGGTATACGTATAGATTTTTAAACGTACGTGTTTTAGGTACATGAATATGTTATTGTGAGCGATCCGTTTGTATTCCGTCTCGTCCTGATAACGATAGTAAAGACGCGTTACCGATGACCGCGGCTATTATGCTGCGAAAACGCAACTCGAGACAATAAATGTACGTATTTAGGTAGGTATAATTATATGTATACTATACCAAGGTTTAAGTTATTATTGAAGATTCGTATATTATATTATGTTACAGATCGATTGATTAATAATTCGTTAACAGATCATTTCGTAAATTCGTATAATGTAATAATAATGATAATAATAATAATGCGTAACGTTGCGTCGATCGCGGACGGTCGCGGGGCGTGGTTAAGACTTGAACGACAAAACATCGATGTCCATATTAATACATCACGTCATATATTATACACGCTATATCCGGTAGGGGTTTAGATTTTTTGTGGCGGCCGGACCGGAAGTTTGGCGACCGGCCTATACGTGGTAGCCGGAAGCGGGTGGTGGATCTGCGCGGTCTCTGCGGATTTGCGGGTCGTCGTCTGCAACTGCTGCTGTTGCTGCTGCAGACCCGTTACAGCCGCCGCGGTTGGATTTGTCGGCACCTTCGGCTTCTGCAACACGGACAACGGAATGCGTTTCGATCAGCGCCTGTAATCGCTGCAGCTGCAACGGGTGGTGGATCGGCTAGGTGTCGGCGGCGGCGGCGACGTACAATTCACACGTGTAATTTGGCGAATATCCGTTAACGGGAGGACAATTTTTTTTCGGTTGAGAGGAGAAACAGAAATTCATTCGTTATTAGATCATATTATTATTATCTTCTATTTTTTTTCTTTGATATATATCTGATAACTGCTGTAGGCACAGCAGAATTTTTGCATCCACGTATTTACTTCATTAAAAAAATACTTAAATTTACACTTTTCATATACGTTTATAAATCATGTTATCGTATTGAGGACCGTGGTTTATGTATATTTTTTCAAAACATTAAAAATATTATGAGAATTTAAGTTTTTACGGTAGTTTAAAAACGGGTATTTTATATTTAAGTTTTAAATATGAATATTATTCATAGTGTTTTGTGTTTTAATAAACATTTTTTGTACCTCACTCAACCCTAATTAAACATAAACATGTATACACAAAGATTTATGTACTATAATACTATATGATGTAGATATAAAATAGGTGCATTATACAATATTGAGTACATTTATTATTTTATTATTCTATAACATCAATCCTCACTATAGTCTGTAAGTAGGTATGTTTGTAAGTCACGTAGTCACGTTGTAATATGTTAATGGATAGTATAGACACATCGTATATAGTTATACATTTCTTGGACTTAACTCGCAAATACTAAAATATGATACGATAAATGTAAGTACTTGGGTATATGTGGCATAAATATTATAAACAAGTAACAATGATAATTTAAAAATACATTTGAAATAGTTTTTGTATAATATGTTTTAACGTTTACAGTTAATACTTCTGTTCGCATTAAACATTATGTTTCTACGACGTAAAAGCCTTTTTACGTATACTTAAATATAAACCGACTAGTAAAATTGAGTATTATTGTTTCTATTTTACTATTAATTTTCGAATTACTTTTAATAAGTAGTTCAAATAGTATGGTATTATAATATACTATATAGTTAAGTCTATTTCACACTCATGGTTTATTATTATGGTTATAAAATTATACGTTAGAATGTTTGAGTTTAGATTTATATTTTTGATTATTCATGTTATTATGTTTTGAAAATTAATTTTCATATTATTACGATAACTAGTATGTTTTTAATAAATAAGTTGATGCTTAGTTTCCTTAACTTATAGTATTGTGGTTTATGGTTTAAATAATATACAATTAGGTAGTAGATATATACGAAATATTTCCATATTTAGTTGGAAAATTGAAGTCAGTTAAAGATATGTTAAAAAAAAATTCTATTAATACTCCACTCTAGTACAACATAATATATTTGCATGCATATCTCATTAGCATCTAAATTTATTTCATTTCTGCGGAGAACAACACCGCACGAATGTTCGCCGAATACACTATTTCCGTGAATCATACAACAATAAATTATTATAATAACTTGTGTACTAACCTGTGGCAACACTCCAAGCATTTTTAGTGATGGAGGTACGCTAAGAACTGACGGTACGGTCACATGGCCAAAGTCCACTGTGAAAGCCTCACACCATATACCGAAATGACCAATATCGAATATGGTAAGATCACCCGGTAACGTTAGTACGATAGTCTTACGATCGTATCGACGCAAAGGCACTTCTTTTCCATTCTCATCCGCCACCCTAATGCCCTGAGGAGTCGGTTTGTCGCCAGCCCCCACCCAAAACTTGGCATCTAAAAATAAAATCGTTATGGTTCAAGTTAACTTTTAAACACTATATGTGGTATATTATTTATTTATTTTTTTTTTTTTTTTAGCAACGAATAAAATATATGTACTTCAACTGCAAAAACAACTTTTCATAATAAGATCTCATACTTGGCAACTGATATTTTTTCGAGCAAAAATATTTGGAAACAAATTCTATCTCCTTTTACTGAGTATTGTACACTTGGATTGTTTCAGTAAAATACATGAAAGTTTTAAATATTTTATAGTAAAAGTCACACAATAGTAATTTTTTTAAATGTTTAAAGTTTAAACAAAAAGCTTAATGCGTGACCATGCTATGAACTGTGGGTTGTTCTTTTTCTTTGCAATGGCAATATAAAATTATGAAAAAAAGATTAAAATACCTACAGTTTTAAAATTTTAATTTACTTTTTATGTTAATATAACAGTGTATAACTACATTATAGTTAAACATTTAATATTACTAAAATATGAATTATATCAAAAGATTTTATAAGGTCATAAAAATAAATTAAATTATTTTATATTTAAATTTTCTGAATATTAAAAGTAAATTCATTTATGTCAAGATGAGGACAAATTTAAACCAATAATTGTATGTCAATAATAATTAATTAATGTAATACTGTTGATTGTTACCTGGTGCTTCGCCATCATAGGAAAATGCTGGTATCAGTAATGTTTGTGCATCAACTACGACTATGTTTTCTGAAGAAACTCCGTGGATTCCGGACAAACTGTCGATTTTTTGAGGTTTCGGGTAATCCAGATTGTAAGGAATTTTTACGTCTCCAAAGTTAACCTTTTGAAATATAAGTATTGAATAAGATTAATAAAACATTATATTATTGTAGCACGAATGCACGATTATTTCTATAGGTATTAAATATCGAAAATACAAATCATACAGGTTTTCAAAATTGTAATAATAAATTACCTATATATGAAATAATGAAGTATCAATAAAATAGAAATATCCACGATTTTAACCATTTTGATGGTTAGAAATTAGAATATTGTAATATTATCAATTTTGTTTAAAAGACTTATGATGTATATATTATAATTAAAGACTGCAATGATGATACTATTAAATTATTATTGTTTAATAATTTCAATCAACTGTTCGGTAATAAATTTTGAAGTATGTAATCGTTTATTAGATAGTAATCAATCGAAAGTTTACAGATTATTATAACACAAAACGACGCTGAATCTAAATATTCGTTATTAAATGCGGCGTTGTACTCTGTTAAGTGCTCGTATAATTATTTAGGAGCCAGCCGTCGGCGATGGCCGTCAGAAGGTCGAAGGTAAAGCGATTTATTAACACACCTTTCTACGGACGATACGGACTCGACATTAGAAATAGTAAAAAAATAATAATGCACTGTACACAGCATTTTAATTTTGTTTATTACTTTTTCTTTTTTTCGTCGTAATACAACATATATAACCGGCTAGTTGTTTGACGGTTGTTAAGAGTTGGAATGGCGAATTAAACAAGTGACCGAGAAAGCACAATTACGACCGAGTGTTTTCAAGTTGTTTTTATGATTTGGTTTCATTAAGGCGACTACGGAGGCCTTACACGATGATAATATAGCAGTGCAGCACTGCGTATAATATACGCGTATGAATTAACCGGAGAAAGTGGTCAGGACCGTCTGCTACCGTTAGATACCTACGTATAATATACGTTTGCATATTACACACACGCCGTTTGGACCGAACGAACGCCACGGTTATGTTTTTATCACGATATAATCCGTGTACCTATACAGAATGTGTTAGTACGAGGTTTCTCTAATAAATGATATCGATATGAATACCAAACTTATACATACGCGTATACAACAAAATGTATACGTTATGTGTGTCGTGTGTCATGTGTATATAATGTGTGTTCGTGTGCGCACGCGTTACTGCGACATGTGCTAGTATTAATTTGTGTAAATGTGCATAAATAAAGCTCTTCCTGTTAGTTGAGTATACGCCAAACTGGGCAGACGACAGACGTGGCGGCCGAACTCGTTATTTCGTCTGTAATATGCACTCACCGAGAAGTCTTCGCACCAAACGTAAAACCACTTGATATCGTGCAGTGTCAAACCCTCCGGCAGAGTGATTGTCAAGTGTTCATTTCTGTACCGTTTCAGTGGGTTGGTTCTGCGGCGAGAAAAAATAAATTCATATAATATAAAAAAAGGGTTTTTTTTCACGCTAGTAGAATGTGTATGATAATAATAATAATAATAATAATACTCACGTTGCTTTCTCGTCACGAATCCTGTATCCGTTGATGCCGGGTTGTTTGCCGTTGGAACCGTAAAAATATGCGGCTGAAAACACGTATACAATAGTATTATTATTGTCGTGTAGAATTTAAAATTTGATATTATTTATGTTTAAACATTTTCTAAATTTTATATCGGATTCAACCGAGTCTAATTTAATAAAATATAAATTATTGTTTTATCCCCCAGTCTGATCGATACATAGACGATAATATACTGCTGTTGCCAGTATTTCAAATTGGATGACTGATAATGATAAATATATTTTAGTTGAATAAACTATAGGTAATAGAAAATTGGATACTATATAATAAATCCAATCATTGACACTACTAAAATATGTAGAGCTCGAAAATTTCATTAGCTAGTACATTTAAATCAATATATATGTTATCACGCTTCAGTTGTTTTTAAATTAAATAGTTTATATGTAATCAAAATTATTGTAAAATAATAGATAATTCTATAGTAGATGAATTTTCCCCCTCTTGAAAAAAATATAAATATAAATAATATTTCATGAATACAAAAATAAAGAAGTTAAATTTATTAATCTATTAGCTGTTTTTAAAGTTAAATTCTTTGTATAGATTAAATAGATACTGTAGATCCCTAATTTAAACTTGATTTTATTATTAATACGTATTTTATCAAAGTAGTTTATTTAAATATTGGTTTAATTTGATTTTTAACGCTTTTCATTATAGTTGTAGGTATTTGAACTTGTTATAAAATTATGTCAGCTAATATTAAACAATATAAAGTAATGATTACCTGGTCCTTCACCGTCGTAAACGAAATTCCTGATGTGCAATGTTCTAGCGTCTACAGCATATACATCTCCACCTAATCCATGATGATAAGACTTCAAAGGACCCAAGTATTTTCCGTAATATTCTACGGCGCTAGTTACAACTGAAATAAAAAAAAAAAATACAGTATTATACTCAATTAATGTAATTGATTAAAAGTCTAATTTAAATAATATTAAAACAATATCTACCTACATTATTTAGGATTTTTAAAATTTTTAATTTATAAGATTTAATGAGAAACTTTGTATTATTTAAATATAACTGGAGTACGCACAAATATTGTTCACGTTTGTATTTTTACCCTATTACTTGTAATTACTTGAAACAACTTAAATATCTTTAATAGTCGATTATATGATTTTTAACTTTTTTGTTTATTAAAAAGTAAAAATACAAGTGTAGTTCAATAAAAAACTAATACCTATATCGTAAACTTTCTGTGAATGTTATAGTTATTTGTATTCATAATGACCGTATAAGCATATAGTGCACGTGGCATTATAATATCTGTCAATGATTATAGTTCAAGGTTTGAATTGCATAAGGTTCACAATTAAAGTGAAAGTGTAAAAATTTAGAAAGGAGAGTTTCAATAATGTTCAACTTAGGAATAAAAAAAAAATTATTTTAAAATGTTCTAGTATTTAAATTTGTAACTTGGATACCTAATAAGATATAACATGCAGTCGGCGCTAACTATTTGCTCTGCGTTAGACTCACACGTAAACACAAATGCATATTATTGAAAGCTAATTTAAAATGAAAAGCTAACTTAAAATTATACAAGTCAATAAATTATTGTTTTTTTTCGGTATTACAGAATGAAAGTTTTCAAAAAAAAAAAAAAAAACAAATTTTCACAGAAAAGTATAAAAAAAATTAAAATGTTCAATTTCAATACAGAACCTATCAGATTGGGAATTCAATATTTTTTAACATAAGTATACATATGCAACTTAATAATATAAGTTATTCATTTTTGAAATTATTTTAATTATTTCTTTGATGATGTAAGGCAAGTTTATTTATTTAATGGATTTTTTTTGAGAACAGTCGATTCGTATTTCATAATGTTATCTAAATTAATCGTGTTTGTTCGGACCTTGGTTATTGAAAAACCCCTTGTCGAAATCAATACGTCATATCGTATTATAATATAATACTATATTAATTGTACCAGAACGTTTTTTATTTTTATTGCTGAATAGTTAACATATTATTGCAAACGGTCCATTGAAAGAAACAGGTTGCAAGATAATATTATTGTTTCGGGTCAGGTCACATGCATACACACACACTCATACTTAAAAATGATAATTATTAGAAGATCATAATCCGCATAAACCGTAGATGGCCCAATAACCTGCATACGTTTATCATCGTACATTATTCATGTGGACGTATACGTACATATTATGCTTACATACATATAAACACGTTGTAGTATGGATGAACGTGTTTCGCTTTGTTCAGTCGGTAGTCACGATAAATAATTATCGCCCACATTTTCAATTAGAGCGGAAGAAAATTTTAATTACTAGTCTCATATACATATTATAATGTAATATAACGGGTTTCAACGAGACCGCGACGACAAATTGCGGTAAAAAATAGAGGGATGCATTTATAGTTACTTTGCTGTTGTCACATAGATTACAGTATAATAATGTAGGCGCGTGTATAGACGGTATAAGCGAGTAGGAATACTGTAAAAAGGACTGCAAGGTATTGTGAAACGAGCGCGCCAGGAGGGGAGGAAGTCTGCTTCACGATGCATTTGCGTTGGGACTTTTACGTGTCACATCTTACAGAAATGCTTTTGTAGTCGTCGGCAATTTTAATCATGTCAACCTAGTATATAGAATAGAGAGGAAAATCTGTTGACCTGTAAAGTACCCGATTGACTTTTCTATTACACACAATACACATCTATATATATGTATTATACACTACAGCTCCTTATTTCTAAAGAAACTTCACACTTTTTTTTTTTGTGGATCGTATACACCTACTTTTGGTTGATCGTATTCAATCCGATTATTTATACATCGAATTGGTTACCATCATAAGGGTTACCAAAGAAATACCGAACCGTAGAGTTTTTTTCTATTCGGCTACAAAGATGCCATTTTTTATGTACGAGTAGAACGAATTTTAATCGTTTTAATTGAAAATCGATCCGGGTTCAAGATAGGTTTGCACGAATAACATCTAAAGATGAATAGTTTTATGTACTTTACTTTTATCTTTACTGTCTATTGTTCTATTTATCTATTTATTATTATTATTGTTATTATTTTTGTTTCATTTATATTATACCATCAATAATAATAGCATTAAATGACAGTGAATTGCAAAAATTATCATAACAATAGGAGTTTGATTTTATGTATTCTCCATTATATTTTGACGACGCTTGAAATTTCAGTAGAAAGCCGACTCGGGCGCCCCGAATAAGGATAGGTACTTTTAGTAAACGACAAAGTCGTGCATCTACCCCTATGCACACGATGTATTTCGAACAAAAGCTGTATCGATAAAGCTGAAATGGAACGAAACGATCCCAAACTTGGGCATCATTATATTATATCACACATTAAATTCAAAATCAAAGTCGAATTCAAATTATTATTTATTGTGACGATTATTGCATTTATTCGGTCATGACATAGGTACACAATGCAATTAGTAAATTATGACACTCTATTGCTATATGTATAGTTAAGTTTCATTTATAAATAATGTAACAAAAACATTATTGTTGAAAAAAATATAACAATTTCTATCAAACAGTAAATGTTTTAAAGTGAAAAAAAAAGAAATATTAAATTGTATATAAACTGCAAGTTTATGGTATTATTACTCTGAGCACCTACAAAAACTATAAAATAAATTAAGTAGTTACATTATTAATTTAAAATCAACTTCATTAAGATTATTTAGATCACAGAATCCATACTATTCTTTAACAGTCTTAAGGCTATGAAAAAAAAAAACATTATAACAAAATATTAAATTTTCAGACGACAGTAATACTACGTTTTCATAATGTAGTAATGTAGTACTTATATACCTACTAGAATACATTTTAAATTGTTATAGTTATTAACAAATAATTAGCACAATTTACTACTTGGTCATTAATGTAAATCTTGTTCCTCTAAAGAATTTAGAATTTTTTTAAATAAGTCAGAGAGAAACAAACATTATAATAATTATCAAAAAGTATAGAATAGTGTCAATGTATTGTTACACGCAAAGAATTAATATATTACGAATATATTATTTTCTATTATCGAGCATTAATTATTATATTGACTGATGAATTACGGAACACCACTAACACCATACGTAGATAATATTACGATAATTTATATTAATTGTCTTACAGTATCTGTTATTGTGGACTATGATTTTGAGTTTAGATTTATATAATAATAATATAGATTTAAAAACTAAAAAGTACAAATACGGCATTAAATATTCAATAACAAGTCTAAGTTATTATTATAACAGTGTTATCTCGATTTTAAGTAAATACCACGTGCACTACCATTAGCGTTAGTAAAGTAATATTTAAACGAAGTCTTTCGTTGAAGGTCGTTTGAAACTTTGAACACATTTTAGATGATCGATTCGCGCGTGTAATATAATACATATTTTTCCCGATTTTCTAGCAGCGAATTCAATACGTTGGCCTTTGCAATGTGTGTTTCGATAGCTTCGCAATTTGGAATAAACGAAAGTTTTTCTACTTCCAATAGGAACGTTGGATACAGTGAATATTTTTATCGTCGTTCTGTATATGACTGCCAAGGACAACGGTGGTGAACGGGATATTTTACAACAGTTTTTTTTTTCTGTTATTAAATACAATATCGTAATAATATATAGTCCGGTGACAGCAGTCACTCGTATACGTTTCGAAAGTGCGAGGGCGATTAAATACGAAAAAAAAAATCGTTTCTTTTCGATAATGATTTTATTATCACATGTAAACTTGTGTGTGTGTATGCTATAATTACATTATAATATGTGTATACTGCAAACAAACCTGTATTCTGAAAGGCGTACACGACTGTGACATCGACAAATGTGTCTATATAGTCTATGTGGTGTATTGAATGAAGGTTTCAGATCAACCCTCCTGATTCCTAACAATAATTTAGTTAAGTAATTTTATGTGTCAGAAACTAATAAGCAATCTTGAACCGCTGAATAATCACGTCACGTGCCAAGTTTCATAAGAAATTTGTCGATATGTTTATAAGGTACGCAGAAATTACGAAGAAAAACTTTTTTTTTATAATAAACTTAAGTACTAAGTAGTAATCAAATTAATACCTAAGCAAAGATTATATATTTATTTATATATTATATTATTTCCATAAAATAAATTATTATTATCACTTCCACTAAAACTGCAATGAGCTTATTTCTATAATTTTATGATACTATACAGTATACAGCCTACGTTATTCGAAACTTATAAGCCAACTAACTGATAAGTGTGTTTATGTGTGACTGTGGTTTTTCTGATTTATTAAAATAAAAATAAATATAATAAACAACTATTTTCACGTTAATTTATTTTAATTGTTGATAAAAAATGTAATTATCATCAACCATCTGTTTTTATAAATTTAAAAATTAATATTATTAAATTCTGAAGACTATTACAAGTGATCATTATGGGACTTAAAATGTGTTAAAATCTCAACATCATAGTACGAGTCACCACTGTCCGCGTTTCACTGTATCACTATAAATACCTAAGTAGTATTGACTATTGATGTTAGCTCCTTCCTTCAAAAATACAAAATTTTATTTATGATCGAAAAATGATTTTGTCGCGTGACTTTATATGTGTTTGGTTGAGTTCATAAAATTGTTGAAACGTAAATCATATCAAAAAGGACGTATTCCTTCATTTCAATCACGTGCAATTGATCAATTCGCTGAAAGTTCGAACCCATTTCATTTTTCGAGCACATTTGTCATATAATATGTCATCTACAGTTTATTTCGACTTATTAGTTATTTTATTATTAATATAATAATATGTTTTAGTTGTATTATTGATGAAGTAAAAACATGAAAAAAAAATGGCTTTATATTTTTATTGCCTACCTAAGTATATAGTTATTAATGTATTTTAAAGCTGGAGATACAATTATTTATAAAAGATCTATAGTTTAATCAAAAATATTTCTATTGCATACACGCATATACATATAAAACTATACTCATATACTCCAATAATTATTATTTATGACAAAGTTAAATTAAATATTTAAGTATGTATATAGTTACATAGTACATATTTTATAAAAATTAAAACTACATAGGTACATGGTCAAATTAATGTTGATTATATTTATGATTTTACAATCCTACAGATTTAAAATATTAAAATTGTTTGATAGAGTTCAATCATGGTATTTAAATATTTAATAACATACATTTAATAATGTGGTACTGTTAACTTTTTTTATTAGTATTTATTGTATGTACAACAATTAAAACATGATATAATATGCAATTATTATTTCGTGGTATATAATATAATATGTAAAGATTTTTAAAAATTATGAAAGTTCTTTTAATAACTTATTTAATTAATTGAATTTATGGTTTGTCGACTATTTATGTTCATAGAAAATAATAGCTGTTAAATAATTTAAAAGTAAATCTAGGATTTAATGTAAAAAACGAATTTTGTTATTTAATTAACCATGAGCATTACAATTGTACAATAATTGACTAAACATAATAGGACAAATATAGTAATTTTGAAGTAGCCAATGAGCTAATAATTAAAACTTTTAATGGTTTAAAAACACAAATTTATCACATAATCAATTAAAAAAATTTTTTTGTGATTTATAGAACTGTTTGATTGACTTGTATCATGGTAGGTACCTTCTATGATATGTACATATTTATGAAAACACAAATTTACCTGATGTTATTTATAATGGATTACTGCATTAATATTATTCAAATACAACCATTTTAAGCCTTTTAAAGTAATTATTTTCTTTTTGTAAGCTGTTTAGTAAGTTTTTAATAAGCTAAGATATATTATATAAAACCGTATTGATGGATATTAAATAATTTTACTGTGATTGAAAATTTTAAGCTTTATAATGTTCCTTGTCATACATTTTGATCAGTAGACCTTTTTAACTATGAATTATTAAGACATAAAAATAAATTCACCCCATTATATTTTAATTGAATCAATAAACATAATTGTAGTTGAGCAGAAAATATTTAACTAGACTTATAACTACTGTTAGCTAAATTACTTTATAGTATGTAGAGATATTATTACTGTGACAACAATATCATCACTGATATATTATCAGTTTATTGTCTTATAGTATTATAGTCACTATTATTGTATTATAATATTACTTGACTTGAATCATCAAAGTTGTCTTTGTGGATGTTTTTTTTTTATAGTTAATATAAATTATAATATTATAGACTTTTGGGATTACGCTAAATAACCCTTCCTTTATTTTTAATCATAATTGATCTGTTCATAATATTGTGTATACATTGGATTATTTCGGCTATCTAAACGTAAAATAATACCAGCGTTTTATCTTAAATGTTTAAAAACTGAACGTTAGAAAAACTTGTCAAGATACTTAAACATTTATTCATGTATTACAAATGGAACATTAAAGGATTTAATAGAATTAATAGAGCCGATAATTATTATAACATTATAATATTTTAAATATACCTAGTATTACCTACATTAGAGTATATGTAGGTCCTACATTCATTTTTCATACATGTATTAGAAAAAAATTATGCTTTTCTAAAATACTCGTATCATCCCATTATTGTGAATAATTTTGTATTAACTGTTCATTGTTGTGTATTATAATATTATTATGTGTAAGCATCGTATTGTATACTGTAAATAAGTACGTTCTATTTTTTAAAAGTAAATTGTACTATCGATAATCATCGGTGAAACACTAAATAATTTTTGTAAACCGGATTCAAACTACGTTAGAAAATTATTATTTTCGATAGACGGAAAGTGTTCTTAGTATTTGATAGTTATTTGAAACAAATCTTAGGTCTTTACGTGTTTGATTAAACTAACTCACCAATGGCTATATATTATTATTGAACTTATATATCATATATACATTATACAGTGCTATACTATCTATATATATATATATTGAAATTAATCGTTAAATAACATTGGAGAGGAGGTAAAAATAGTGTTCGCTATTGAGAAATGTTGAAAAATAGAGATTTCACTTCATTAGGTAGGTATAAATACAAAAGTTAGAAAACAAATCTTAAATTTTCCTAAAAAGATTATTACTATTTACCAATTAATAATAATTGTGATAGAACTTGGTGTAATTTCTAATGATAAAATCCGCACCAAAAATGTATTCGCCTACATCATCGACGGTGAACGATTACGATCTAGGATAACAGCACAGCCGAGGCAATAACATTTAATACGGTCTTAAATCCATTTAGGCCATTAAGTGCTACCGTCGTGCGTACTGATGTCGTCGTTACAGTGTTCTCTTCAATCTCTCTCTCTCTCTGTTTCATTAAACTGAATATTTATGTTTTCCGTATTATTATTATTATTATTATTATTATTATTATTACTACTACTATACGTCCACACACATAATATAATAATATTATATTGTAATAAAAGCCCGTGTTTCCAAAGTATAGTGGCTATTATAAATTTTGCGTAAAACGAGCTCGGCTCCGTTATCCAGTGACCGCGGCATTGGCGCGAGGTGTTTGGATTGCTCTCGTTTTGACTAATTTATTTTGGTTTCGGCAAGACGGGTCGTGTTGCGGTCAAAAGCGGTTCAGTGCCGTAGTGTCCGATAGTAATTAATAACTGAGCCGACTGATAAATCATCAGCCAAGCCGCAATTTCCGCGTGAATGCTTCTGGAAAACCATCCAGGTTTTAGCGGCGCGAGCCACAGAATAAAAAACAATTAAAAAAATACCAAAAAAAAATTACGCATAAAATATAGTATATGAATGTACATATAATATACATACATATATAAATATTAGTAAATATATGTGGTCATCGTCATTGCCAATTTCTCTTCGTTTGGATGTATATTTTTCATCAGTCTATCCGGCGGCGACAGTAACAGTTTTATTTATATATTATGTACATTATTTACTTTATCCTCCCTTGTTTTTTATTAGTACCCCCAAATCGTATTTTATATTTATTTATATCTTTATAGGTACGTATAAAATAACTGTTACATTTTATATTATGTATGTACCTAATATACTCGTGTGTATGCTTATCCGCGAATTTATATTATATTATAGGTAGGAACCACGAAAATTGGCCGGCATTTTATTCGAAAAGTCGAAACGCACATAATATCATTTTATTGATTTTGTTATAAGCTCCTTGTACCTAGGTTCCGTAATATCCTTTAATCTTATTACTCGATAATTACATTATATACGTACTGTGATGCTTAAGTGTGGTTATTATATTATTTTAGAAATGTTCATGTTATAGTTTGTTACCTGAACTCTACAGACTACGGTAATAGAATATCATAGTATAACAAGCCACACCATTTGTTAAAATAAAATTCCCTTTATAGTGTAGTAAGCATTAAAGTTTTATTAACATTTTTAATTAGGTCACCGCAAGCCTATTTTCAAATTATCTAAAAAAATTAAAAACAAATTTACCATGTTTTATAATATATTCATTTAAGTTACAATACTAATTCTAATGTCACAGTTTTTTAAGAAAAGTGTTAATTTATAAGTATGTTATAATCATCTAATTATTGCATTTGATTAATTAATACCATAAATAATAAATATTAACACCTAATAACAATAAATAAATAATAAATAATATTTTCCTGATATTTTTTAGAGTATAATTTTAAAAACGTTGAAGTATTTCTAACTGAATAATGGATAGGTAATTATTTTATAGATATTTAATAAGCATTTATAATCAAAGTAATAGGTTTAATAAAAGTATAAAATATTAACATATTAGTTGTTCTTTGAACATAATAAATAATAAGGTTATCTTAATTTTGTAAAACGTTAAAAACTTAATAGTGTTTTATAATAATTTTATTTACGATAATTCTTTTAGGTATATTTCATGTTTTATTATTATGGTTTAAAAAATTAAAATTATTATCTAATTTACATATGTATCATTGGTTTAATTTATTGTTATGTAAATTGCTAGATTTAATTATAAAAAGAAGTAGAATTTAAATTAAATATTATTCTAAAAACATACCTATGTGTACAACTGTATTGAGTAAACAAAAGAGTGTCTTAGAGAAATCACCTAAGTATATTCCTATTTGTACATAATAAAGATGGTTAATAAGTTTGCTCAATTTATTTTTACTGGCAATATTAAATTTTATTCATATTGTTAAATAGTGCAAGTATTCTAGGTTAATTAATTCTGTATAGTTGTTAAATAAAAATTAAAAATTAGAATTAATATTTATTTCTTGGTAATCTGTTGAATATATAGTTTTAAAATAATGAATTACTGAATTTTTGAAAAGAGAAAAAGTTAATGAGATTTTTTTTCAATAATATTAATTATATTAAAGTCTTATAATAACTTTAATATGTACCTACCTTACAATATTATTAATACAATTGTGAATAGTTAAACTAATGAAAGAATAATTTTTGTGTACATTATATTTTTTTACTCTAAATAATATGATTACAAATTATTTTTTCAATAATTATTTACGCGGTAAATATTACTTATTCCTGGAAATCTATTGAAGAAATACAATTAAAAATTAATTTTAACTATTAATAATATGGTTGACGGATTTTAGGTAATAAGACTTTAATTTAATATGTTTTTTTATTACTTATTCAAAAGATATTATTTTAATCGATAGTTAAATTGAAAATTGTATATTGTGTATTTTAAACTTTTATGTATCTGTTGAGGTATAATAATATATTTTTTATTAAAAGAAAATACAAAAGTTTTGGCATTATGAACTAGGTAATGTTTTTATAATATATCTACCTAGTTAATTAAATATTATAATTTTTAATTTTCAATCTCTTGCCGCTTTATTCACTTAAATTGCACTAATTATTTTCAAAAATATTTTCCATTATTATATATAGTTACACTTGATCTTATAAAGTTTTAAATTTAAATGTCTTCCCACTAAACAGTTGATAAGTGTAGATTCGTTTTTTTCAATTTTTTTTACCTCAGAAGACTTGTTTAATTTTGGAAATTAATTTCTGTACCTATGAAAAATAAAACTTTCGACATGTAAATTATATATTAATTTAATATTTTTTTTTTTTTTTTTATACGACTATCACATTAAATTATCCAATTGACAATAAAGAACCAAGTATTGAGATTTATATGTTATTCAGAAATACACAACTATACGAGTACAATATAAAATATATTTTGGTATTTTCTTTTTTTCCTGACTATGAATAACCTAAATAATATAGTTAACGTAAAATTAAACATTTTACTTTTAAATTATTTTGATCATTGTAATTAAATTAAAAAAAATACTACTCATTCATTGATCCATTACTATTTAGAATATATTAAGATAATTATGTTATATTTTAGTTTTGTCCTTATACTTTGTTATTATTCATTAAGAAAACATTCAAGCGCAATAAGTTTTATCAGTTAATAATACAATATTTAGACCGCTATTTGGCTTCAATGATATTAATTATACGTTTAAGACTTATTATAAAATTATGCAATTTTATAATCCAATAAAATAATATTTAAAACCTATAATTATAATATAAATCAAAATATTTATAAATATAAAAAGTGAAAAACAAGAAACTTGTTCCATTAAATACAACTAAGTTGATAATAACTGTTGATATATGTTATTATTAAACTTATAAGGACAACATATTATTTTGAATAATTTAAATTTTACATAACGGTAAATCCCTTGCATACTTCAAATATTGTCATAAAAATTATACCTAAACGATTTCATAAACGGAATAAATATATTAATGTAATGGTTTTCTCGAGTATATCCAACAATTCACCATGTAAATACACATACCGGACAATAGCAAACTTATAGTTTTCCAAGTGAATTCGAAACTATGGTCAAGTCTTTTTGGCCACATCAAAGGTCTCATAAGGATCCAACTTAACTGTGAAAATTACTCGTATATACATAATGTATATATTATGCATGTCGTTGGAGTATGTAGTGGTAGTAAATAGAAGGAACGCAATATACGCGGTTCGGTACCTACATAAAGTTTTCGAACACCGAATGAAACCTCTGACGGTGCAAGCGCACAGTGGTATATGCGTATTAATTTAAATAGTTTTCACCAGTATTGCATCTTCTATTTAATTATATCTTGCATGCAATGCAGTGGCGACGAACGCACCGAAGCAATTAGTTACATTAGTATAACTTGCTGTCTCTCGAAATCTCAACTCTTCACCAATCATCTTAGGCGTCGTTTGAGTTCGCATCGTCTTAATTTATCAATATGATAGTGGATCGAACACATAATATACTCCTCATTACTCGTAAATTGTTCGGCGTTTGACATTAATATCATTACACTTTGTGATTTATGTGAATAGTTATTAATTTATTATTGTGATATAGCTTCAATGCTTCATAATATTCGATATACTGTACATTGCATTTCGTAATTCACTTACAGCGAAATTTCTCATCTATAGAAATCGAATTTTATTTGTACGTATATTTAGTAACAATATTATGTTGTTTGTATGTATAATATAGTAGATTATTCTTGCTGTGTTTATGCAACTGGTCCCGCTATGGTTTCAATGCAATCTGATAAAAAATCATCCTAAAAGTGCATTTATAATAATTTATTTTCTAGTCACCCGAGAGAGACACCGTTAGTAGGTAACACCGTCGAGTATACAAATTAACGCACTAACGACTGGTCTGAGTCTTCTGTCGTTTATTTTCTTCATTCCTATGCTATCCTTTTGTCCCATGATAGTCATTTTAATTGTCGGCCTTATAGTGTTGCCTAACGCCTGACTAATTTACCAAACTATTATTATAGTCATATATACATGTAGGAGTTTTAAATGTATATTTTATAATGTAGTAATTTTCACAATAAATTCGACTTCGTGTCGTACCTTATATTTTACAAAGTGGATCGACAAGTTTCTGAGCGTATACTACCTATATAATAAACGTAGGTACCTATTACCTATACAACATTTTATATATGATAAACACATACACATATAATTTGATCTGTTTAATTAAGTTTAAAGTGGCTATAGTGTGAGGGAGTGTCACCGCCCCGACGTGGCTTATGTCGGTGATTACTCTTTGATTAGAATTAGAGTATGGTAATGCAGACGATGGTAGTTATAGTGAAAGGCAGCAAATGTGGAAAAGTAAAATCATATTTTATTGCCAACTAACTTGAGCAATAATAGTCACAATGACCTCCGTGGTGTTAACAAACATAAAAATAAATATGCGATTTCAGCGTCAGGAACAATGGGACCGTTAATAATCATCAAATAAGACTTGTCCCTATAGGCATAAAGGGTCAACAATGATCAGTTATTTCAAAATGTAGTTTTGTCAGCAGTCATAATATAGTTGAGTACTTAATCAGAACTGTGGAATTGATCAGTATGATGGGAGTGGTTAGCTGATTAAGTATAAATGGGTATTATTAATTTTTTATGGATATTTTAATAATACTTTTTAGTTTTTAAATATGTATCGTCTTAAATTATTATTTATTATTATACGTTTAAGTTTTATTTTTTCATACAGCCATACGACTATTTAAAATGAATCAAAGGGGGGGAGTATACCATAAAATATGTATCAACTTGAATTAGATTAATCAATATTGTTTAGTATGTTAAACAATATAAAAATGTAGGTAATTGGTCTAAGTGTCTAACCCTCTGAATTAGTTTCGTCTCGTTTTAGAGAACATTGTTAGTTCATAGAATCTTGTTTAGTTATACCTAAACGACCTAAACACGGTTGAGGTTTTCTCGTATCAGCGATAATAATAATTAGGCCGAACGAATGGGAAAACCATGGGGTTTTGTCTCTATCCGGATGCTGAATTTCAATGAAGAGGTGAAAACCATCCAAGAAAATAAAAACTAAACAAATAAAAAAGAAAAAAAATATTTACTCCAGCTGAACACGCGCGTGACTTTATACCGGTAAATCCGTGTCGTCGTCATTGTTATATTTTTCTTTACCATAGGTATTTCGTATTTAGTATAATAGACAGGAATAGATTGGTGGACAATGTGTTAGCATAACACAATAAGTGAATAATATGTTAAAAGACACCTATCCAACGTATAATTTTCATATGATAGGCAGCATACAATTTTCTAAAATTTCCTAATTTATGTATTTACCTATATAATTAACTATTTACGAACAAAATATAAGACGTTCAAATAAAAGGAAAAACAAATATTTTACGTAATAGATTAAACTTTGTTTCAAAGAATACGTTTGAGTTATGTGATATATATTATAATGGTATTATATTGTCAAATCAAATAATAAAAAAACAATTTATAAAAACGTAATATTAATATCTGATGTAGTTTGATAAATGGTTTTTAACAGTTGATACGTTCATAAAGACTAAGTGCACAAAATATTTATCAAAAATTATGATTTAAAGTATAAAAATATATTAAACTCCTTGTACCATGATTAAAAATAGTTATATTTATTATAATAGAAAGGGGAAAAAAGAAAACACTTTTTAAAAGTGTCACAACTTAAACGTGCCCTTTTTTGCAATTTTCTTTAACGTGTTTATTAATTTTATAAATTTAAGTAATTTTCTCTTCAAAAGAAACCTTTTTAATACTTTACAACTATTGTGTTCAAAATATAATACGTTTATTTGAAAAAACCCCCTGTCATCTGTCGAGTTATAAGAAAATTATTATTTACGCATTTACACCTTCAAACCCGATAATAATATAATGTATGTTATTTATATTCAATACATTAGGTTTGAAGGAATTCGTGTCAAATAATGATAATAAATAGTAATAATACATCGAACGGAGTTTCATCAAACGCGGGACACGTCTATAAAAGTGGCATCGACATTATTATATTATATATACATATATATACTCGTTTGTGAATATTATTACATACAATTATAGCGAAGTTGTATTGTTATCGCGTGTTCAGTCATGTATAATGTTATATTTTAACTATAAACTAAGAGAACGAGACTTACCGGACGTCAGACAGAGCAATGCGATGAACATCTGCAACCCTAGATGATGGTTATGATGGTTACGACGATGGCTGCTAAGGCCCACGATAGACACTACGTCGGAGCAACGCATCGTGCTGCTTTGCGCGCGCGTTTCAACAGGTGAACGTGTGCGACACGAGTGATCACCAGAACGCCAAGTCGCGCGGTCGTCTCGGGAGCCAGCTAGCTAGGTGGTTGTGGAAAAGACGCAGCGTCGACGGCCCCATTGGACGACCGGCGGGCCCGGTTGTCGTGCCGTCTTCGAGTTTCCCCACCAACGACTGTGGCGGCAGCGAAGAAACAGTGCCGGCGGCAGCGATGTTTGCAGCAGCAACATTCGAGGTGCGTTGGTATATTATATTTTAATGTCGTGGCCCGTGGATTGTTGCGTCGGAATAATACCTACCACCCGGTGATTGATATTACGAACATTAATTTGTTCAAAATGGCAAATATCGAAGCTACCTATCCACCCGCTCACACATAACATTACAACCTGCCCGTTTGTGGGGTTTTTTTTTTTTAAAATATATTCATATTATATTTTACAGTATTAGTTAACACTAATGTATCAGTTTAAAATTCGTTTCATTATACTTGACCTATAACTTCCAATATTAAATACCCTATGCGTACAATATAATATTATCTTCTAGTTTTTGTATTGCATACATCAATATAGAATGTGTTTTGTTCTCTATGATGATAATCAGTAAAATAGATACACCTATTTTAAAATTGTTAATTTATCACACTGAAATACTAAATTAAAATCAGTATAATATTATTATATTTATTAAATAATGATAGTTAACCTTAACAAAAATATTCTTTCACCTAAATTGTTTTGTTTCGATTGCCTCAAAAAAAAAAAAAAAAGTATGTCTAAGACGCCACTACTACCAGCTATATTATTATTCTATATAACGGAGACGACTATAATATTATTATTATTTTTATGATACTGCTAATCGACTATCGCCTTTGTTTAATATTATAAGTAATAACATAGTATTGGAAGTAAAGTGTACACTGTATTATACTACTATGGCTTATTGGTTTGACATCACCCGCTCACGTTATAATGTTAGCCTATAATATTTTATTATTGTTTTTAGTACTGCAGTTATGATTTTTCCCGTAAGAAACTGTCATGTTATTTAGAACTTAGAAATAATTGAAAATATATTATAATAATGTTTGTCATGTAATGTATATACTGGAAATTACTTAAATAATGAGTTAATATTGTTTTTTGGATTTTCCCTATTTTGGAGATATGTTTAATTGATTTTTTAACAAAAGCTTAGGTTATTTTAATTTTATCGTTATTGTCTTCTAAATATTTCACAAAATATATTAGAATTTACTTAGGATATTAAATAGATTTTCAATAATAATTTAAAGTACTTATTTGGTATAAATTATTGATAAATGTATAAGTTTGTATTATAATATTATTGCATATAAATGTCACAGTATAATGATTTGTGTCCTTTATATAAAGTATAGATATTAAAGACAGTGGTTAAATTTTTTATGACAAAAACAAAATGTATTCACGTATTTATAACTTGTACAATAAAGGGGTATTTACAATGCATCGTTATGGTTAAGTTGAAATGCATTCAAATTGTAAGTAACGTTTTATCAACACATTTAATATTATACGTTAAACGCGACACAATGCAGCGTGAAAAACCCTTAAGTAGGTACCTAATGTGTCATAATCACTGAATGCCAAACAATAGTAGTTAATTAAAATTCGTGCTATCAACAACTGTTTAACAATAATCAAGTATCAATCATGAGCTAAGTTGATAACAGTTGTAACAATTTAAACAAACATAACAACATCGTGGTTTTTTTCAAAAAAAATCCCGAAAATTCAAAATAATTTCTTCAGCGCTGCTTACGATTTGTACCCCGAGTTTTTCATGAGCATATCTGACTTGCGCTTCAATTACTTGTGATATATAAAATGTTTAAAATGTTTAAAAACAAAATTATTTTTTATTATTTTAGTATTATTGATATTTAGTATAAACAATTATGTTTAAACTTTGATAATTTACTTTGTGTTTTATACTTTTATGTTATGTAGACAGACACAATCATTGTCGAAATTCTGTGTTAATGTTTCACTATCTTCCACGTTTTACTTTTTTTAAATTAAGTTTTTAAGTTTGAACTTTTATTATGACGAAAGTAAAGAAAAATATTATTCATTTCCCTAAGTTTAGAATTAAAAATTGATAGTAGTATACAATTAATAAATATCGTAAAACGGGGTGAATAGAAACACTTTTGAATTTTGGAGTATCATAAAAACTTTTCTATTTATGCTTTATAGAGAATCGATACATCAAAATACTGGTCTCGTTGTCTCGTTGAGCAATTTAAGTATGTATATTAAAGACATATTGTACTTTAAATATTGTTTGGATTACCGTTTCTCTATCCTAACGAAGTGATTAACTGTTTTACAGACGATTTATTATCTATTAAAGCGTCATAATATACAAAACAGATATATTCACTGCAGATTATATATTAGAAACATATTATATGCTATCAGAATCTAATTACCCGTCTTCATTATGGGTAGAATACTCGACTACTTGTATACGAACTACTAATCGTTGTGAAGTTTTTCATTTTAAGTTCAACATGATGTTTTATAATGCTCATTTGAAAATTTTTCAGTTTATTGATTCTCTGAAGAGGTTATAAACTGATATTTATATTAAAAAAAAAAAAAAAAAAAACGAAGTAATTACTTAAACAACCGTATAATTGCCCAGATTAATGAAGAACAATTTTTAAGATAAGTAATGATACATTTTTAAATAAAACAAATTAATAGATTTGAAATCATAAAACAGTCATATTTTAAATTTTTATGGATACAATAATTTTTATTTATTTATTACAATTTACAATTAGGTATAAAATATATACAATAATAATATAAAAAGCGGAAACAATTAACTTATCTGTAGTAGTAACAATTGCTCCAGATAATCCTAAGTCTGTACAAAAATTAGAAGAAAAACATTGTTTAGATTTTATAATTTACGGTATTCAATAGGTATGATCAAAAATAAAAATAACTGGCACGTAATTATTCATATGCTAGCTATCCCAGATTATAAGAGAAAACATAAAAACAATAAACAAATAAACATCAATTATAGCGATATTTTAAAATTATGTTTAATCATAATAATAATAGTTATGAATACTCTTTGTTAAGCCCCCCTGCTAAATCCCTTAAACAAGTTACTAAAAAGCCATTACCACTTTATGAAATTGATTTTTTCATGAAATATAAATATTGCATAAATAATTATATTGTATCATAACGACTCTTATTCGGATTAGTTTTTTTTATATGGCTATTCTCATGTTTTTGCTTGACTTTATCGTTTTCTCAACTTTGAATTTCCATAATATGCAACACCACCTTTCGAATGGACCTATTTTAGAATAATTATTATTGTTAAGAAGAGATTATGAGATCACAACATTTCGAAGCCACACCGATACTTTAACTTTTAAGACGTTACATTTTTCAATACGGTACTGAAGATAATAATTCAATGTACGTAATCACAATTACTCGATTTATCTGGCACGAAATTATCTCATCTGTTGCCGCATTATAATTGTCAATTACCATTTTTCAAACTGACAACCTTTCGAAAACACATATACATATTATTCGTTCACATAATCGCATTGCATCCGAATACTTGGTTTTCGAACACGTGACCTGCGAGTTATTCATTTGTTACCGATCGATTTAAATGTTCCGTAATGTTATATTCAGCTGTATTATAAACGTGAATAATTTGAAATAGATGGATAATATAATACGTGTACGACTGTACATGACGTATCACGTTGAAATCGCACGGTTCTTACAGACGATCACGAACAAAGATAATTCATAGATGTATTTACTAATCTTAATGCGTAAAGATGTCTGTGAGATAATCTTAGTTTACCTTCGCTTGCGGATACAAAGCGTATCATTCTTTGATTACGAAAAGTCAACCGGTGAATAATTTTTCTTACAAACGATCAATCGTGGAAGAACTATTGCATTAGATACATTTTCTCCTGAGAAATTTACGTGTCGAAATCGATGTTAAAATGTATACCAATAAATATTATTATTTAAACTATTTCCGTTATTGCTTTATAACTGATTACAATATATACCATATAGAATTATTTGTAGCATTATTTTCTAAAATACACTTATAATAATAATATGTGTATTGTGTACTAAAATATGATTTTAATAAGACATTTAAATTAAAAATATATTTAATATGTAAAATTATTCTTGATAAATTAGGTAACAATACAATAAAAAATATTAATTGTAAACATTTTAAATATATATTATTATAAAATATTTGAAGATAATATTATTTTTAAAAGAGGTGATAATATTCATAAATTACAAATTAAAATGTCACAAAGAATTAAGTAATATAGAATGTAGATATTAGGTATAATATTCTGCAAACAGTGTAAACCATATGTCCCAAGTCTTGATAAATATCATAAATTGCCAATTCAGGTTACTGCAGCAGTAAAAAAGTTATTACTTTTCAAAATATTTAAATGTAATGAAAAATGTATTGATACTATTGAAAAAACTAGTTTTGTGTTCATTCCACATATTTTCTTTTTTACCTGATGATAATTTTCTATTTCACAACAAAATATTGAGAAATTTACATAAATATGTTTTATAATTGAACGATTCGAATAAATAAAGAACAATATAACGAGCAAGTATGTACTTGCTTGTACGTAGTAATTATTTATATTATTTTATCATATTGTACAATGATTAATTTGTAATGATTGAAATTTGAAAGTATATTATTTTGCATATCTGTTTAAGTTAAGTAACAACGTTAAACTGTTGAAGTTATGTTTAAACAGTTCTTAAATAATAAGGTCAGATTTAACTTACATTGTAAATACTGGATACATTTAGTGAGTAAGTAATTCTTATCACTCTGGTATATTATTTTTTTACTAACACAAAACAATAAAATATTAAATTTTATACACTAAAGAGTACTTAGTAATTAGTACCCATATCAAGAGTTAATATTAAATAAATCGGACATAATATTATGCAAAGTAATCTACTGACTAACTGACTTCTTAAAAGATTATTAAACGCTTAAGTTAAACTCGAAAACTAGATTGAACAATAATCATTAAAGGCATTGAAAAAAGTGAGTAAGAGGATACAGTTTTGCTGTACATTAGGTGCTGAGCGAGTAACCATTATATTATGTATGTTAAATTTAGATTCAATGAAATATTGTATAATATACAAAAAAACAGTTTTGAACGAAAACGTATTTCAGCCTATATTACTAAGTGATATGTTTTTTTTTTTTTTTTTGGTATAGCTATTAAAGTCATTTAATTTACTTTTAGTATTATAGTATGTTGATAGAATTTTTTTCCGAAAATATTGCATTTTTTATATTATTAAAATATTATATATTTATAGTATATTATATCGATTTATATGATAAGATAAAATTTAATAGAACTTTCTTATAAATATTACAAAACGGTAAAATTAGATTTATAATAATATCTACGAATACCTAAGTAGATAATTATTGTTGTAATGTGTATAGTAAAATTCATAATAATATAAAACGCATAACAGTTTAAATTCCCACAAATAATTTTTTTAAATTATAATTAAATAATTAACACATTGTTATTTATCGTATAAAATAAATAATTTCGTCCAAATTGGAACTTAAAATGTCTATAAAAAAAGTATTATCTTTATACATATTTTAGATTTTATGGTTTCAATTTAAATTACTTTTGAAGAATTTTCTATTAAATTTTCAAAATATAGATATAAAAATTGTTGTGTATTTTTAACAACAAAATAGTTTGTATTTTTTGCGATTTTGACAAATTTCATTAGAATTTTAACTTCAAATACATGTGAAAAATTGTATCTATGTATTTTAATTGTTTTTTTACAAATATACGAATAACCAAATAACATTTGTGGATTTTGTATAAGTTATCATCTTTTCAAGAATATTTTGACCCATTAAATAATTGTTGGTCAATATTTATAGAAAAAAAAAGAAATTCTCATGCTTGAAATTGACTCAAAATAAGTTTAACAATTTTAAAAAAGTTTATTATACAGTGAAAATGATAATATAAAGTTTTATGAAAATTACAATTGTTTATTGTTATATTTATTTTTAGAAATACAATAAAATATCAAAAATTGTTAGAGGAGAAATAATTATTTTATGAGTGAATAT
Organism: Aphis craccivora; assembly: GCA_009835225.1. Taxonomy (NCBI): domain Eukaryota; kingdom Metazoa; phylum Arthropoda; class Insecta; order Hemiptera; family Aphididae; genus Aphis; species Aphis craccivora. The sequence goes on along the minus strand of VUJU01000298.1, from coordinate 47,016 downwards.
CAAATGTTTTAAACATTTGAATTTGAAATGCTCATAATAAAAAATTTTGGCTTTTCAGTCTAATTTTTTTTTTCATATGACTCATATAGATTAAAAACAAAGAATCTTGTATTACAATTTTAAATCTTAGATGTAAAAAAATAATTAAATTAGTCTAAAATATAATATTATTAACGTCAAAATATTGTGTAGTTTCTTTAAATCAAATTTTTTATGTACAAAAAACAAAATAAATACACATACCTATTTTTATCACATATGCTTATTAAAATAATATAAATGTAATACCTATAAGTGTTTAGTATTTTATTATTATTATTATTATTATTTTAAAGTCTATTCTCTCTTTAATATCTTATGTTATCAATTATTATTAATCATTAACTTTTTTTAAGATTAATTTTCTTGAAATACCATTCAGTTTTTGGAAGCTGGTCCATTATTGTATAATTTGGAAATTATTAAGTTATATATAGATTTCTGTTTAATACTACCGAGGTTATTATGTAATTAGTTATGGGTAATGAATTATTATCAAAGATTAGGGTAGTACAATTTATTATCAATATTGTTTATTGGTTTTTATTTATTAGTTGTAATATCATGGAAAATTTATAAATGATAAAATATACTTAGAATGATATTGTAAATCTGAGTGCCTAATATTTAAATTATATTATATATTAATTAAATAAATATATAAAACATAATATATGATGCGTAATATTTAAGTATAGGCACAAAGCTAAACTAATTTATTTACATTCGATTAGAAATTATTTCAAAATTAATATTATTTGATTTAAATAACTATTAATTACATAAATTTATAGAAATACATAATGTAGTAATATTATATATTTAAATTATGAGAAAGGAAAAAAACTTTTTTTTATTATGGTGTATGAATCTATTCATGAAATATTTTCAATTTACCATTGTCCATTTACTATTTGCACTTCATAGATTATTGAAGTACCTATAAAGTATTAAGCATAACAAAAATAATTGTGTTTGACATAGATATGCTAAATTGGTTAAAATCAAAAGATAGTTCTATCAAATTCATTATATTTAAAGTGAATCATCAGTGTAGTGGTATTAACAAAAAACATTATAAAAGTTAATAAAAAAAAAATTGTAAACAGAATAATATTAATATAATGTTTGAACATGTTACACATACAGTTTTACAATGGTATTTTTTTGTTGTGTATCATATGTATTGATTATTCAGAAATAATAAGAAATATTAAGTATTTTTTAAAAATGTATGTAATAAGCTACATGATTTGTTTGATTCTTTTGGTTTGTTATAAACTCGATGTAAAGTATAATATTGTATACTACCTATAAAAAGTTTAAATGAAAAATAAAATTGACACCAAAAAGTTTTTGTAATAAATATTAATTATTCATTCTTTAAATTTTTAGGTTAGGTTATAGTGACGGATAAGAAAGAACAATGATTATAGTTAAGATTTTAGTTTGTGTGATGGAAATAATGACATAATAAGTACGTATTGTTTTGGCAATGACTGATGATGTTCTAACTTTGTCACTTTGTTCACATTATTAGACAACGATTTGAATAATTTGTAATAATAATAATATATAAAAAGATTGTCAACTTATTTCTTTAATTATATATATTTTTTATTATTACGAGGGTTAATATTTAGCATTCAATGTTCACAAATATTAATTAAATAGATTTTACTTGGATTTAATTAAATTTTATTATGTTGTATTATTTATGTAATATATTTAATATTACATACATATGTAATATGTATTTTGAATAAAGACTATTTGTTGTGTATTTAATGCATGAGTATTGAGTAGTGACTATAAGGGTAAGTCTATTAAGACCCAAAGGCCAAAGTTAATGTTGTAATACACGTTGATTTGTCATAAGAGTATAATAATTTATCTAGGACAAAACTCTGTTTTTTGTGTTAAATTTAATGTTATTTTAACTACTACTAAAAAAAAAAAAGCAATAAATTAGCTTCAATATTATGTTATCGATATTATTTTTATAACTTGAAAGATTTCGAAAAATAGTGAAATATCATAAATTATTAAATTATCGTAAATTATTGTTTCAAGTAATCAAGTACAGAAAAATAAAAAGGTTTTACCTAAATACATGTAATATGTAATTACGAGTTAACTGTATGATTTAGAAATATACTCGTATTTCAAAAAAAAGTAATAAAAATTATGTGCATATGAAAAATATATATTTTTACTTAGGTTTATATAAATATATTGTAGGTGTTATGAATTTATCATATTTTTATAACTGAAAAATCTTATGTTTCCTAAGTACCATGCAAAAAGTCATCAAACTAATATTTAATCTAGATAATATAGGATGTCCAATATATATTCAACTTTTTTTTTTATCGACCATTTCGGTGATGTAGATGTTTCAATTATTATTTATTACTCTATTCATTATTTTTGAAATATTGTATAGTTCTATTCGATTAAACACAATTTAGGTACATGTAGAGAATTATACGTTGGTATATTTTGTTTACGATTGGCGGATACCACAAATTACGGAAATCACGTTCTCGTAACAATCATTGACATAATCATCCGAAAGTCATAATTCATAAAATCGTATTAGTAAGCAATACATTGTTCATACGTAGGGCAGGTCACACACTTATAATTATTAATGTATACATATATTACGATGTGGACCATATAATTTGTAATACATATATATAGTGTTATACAAGTAAAATATTTTATACCATTGTGTTTACGCTGCCTTAAGAATATAAAATCGCCAAGAATAGTTTTAAGTTCACTCAAACTACATAAATTACAACTTGACTATAGTATATAGAGTAGGAGGCAGTACTAAAAACAGTAAAAACCCATTTCAAATTTACGGTAAGAGTGGTATACTGGTGTACATTAGTCCCTACAACTAGAAATGGGGTGGTGTTGGAATTTATTTATACGGAGTCCAGCACAGTTCAACGACTATAAACGGTTATGATAATATTGAGTATTAAGTAATAACAACTTAATGCGAGAACAATGAGTACATAGATTCGAATAAAGGCGAAGGTTATAGAATATACACGGTTTAAGACTCTAGGAGTTTTGTTTTTAACTCAGCTAACTGACGCGCCGTTGTCCGGCATGGATGGTTTGCGTCATTTTAATAGATAATATTATATTATTATTTATTATAATAATATACTTTATATATTAATGTATAGAAAGTCTAGTCGCTTTGTGACTTATGTACAATGGAACAGTAGTGGTGTAACTATTTAATAATATGCAACATACAATAAATAAAGTTACTATATCACTGCCGATCCTACTCTGGTCGTCTGCCTGACTAGATACTTGTTATAAGTACTTTTGAAATGTATTCAAAAATGTTAAGAAAACCGAATGAATATAAGTGCGTAAATATATTGTTCATTCAGTATTTAGATACAAATATAAATTAATTTTAAACATAATTAAAATCTGTCTATATAATATCTTGACAAAGTATCTCCACTGAGAGGTCTCTTCAATCCATAATTCATGTCCATAATATATAATATTATTATTTATTGTATCAATATTAATACTTAAGCTTATTGTTCATACTGCAATACGAGTACAGATTGTTGAATAAAGAATTATGTTTAAAAAAAAAAACCGAGTCCATGAATGATTGTTAAAACTGAAATTTGTTTAACTAAGTTTTTGGCTGATACTAACGATTGAATATTTTGTAAATCAACTGGAAACACACATACCAATAGAATTCTGCATTGATGTATAGCTAATTTTTATTTTATTTCAGTTTTGCACAAGGTCATAAAATAAGTATCCGAAGTATATATATATATAAAAAAAACTTATCAGATAGGTATGTTTAATACTAATACACGATGGGAAGTAACATAGGCTCGAATGAGCCGATGGTTAAGTAGGTACACAGGTACCCACTAAAATAGTAGCACAGCACAAATTAAATAATACTTTATTTAATTTGTGGTAATTTTATTACATATTAGTAGTAGCATACGACATAGGTGTATTATGCTTAGTCAATGGTAACTGGTAGAAGTGCAAGTGGAAAGCAGATCATTCTAACGCAACGGGCTAGGAAGCGTTGAATAATTCAATACGATCTCGCATGCCAGTGCAATGACTGTGTAGTGTATAATATATATATTCTATATAATATATAATATACGCATATACGCGTATACGCAAACATATACATATATACACCACAATATCGCCATGGAGAGGTTTAGGGCGGGGGTGGACGATAGCGCAAGCGGCTATGAATTTTCCATTTATAATGCCATTTCTTTTCGACTCGGTAACGGCGTGTATAATGCATACAGTTCCGAAATGCCCTCATCAATTAAACGCCACTGTGTGTTTAGTGCGCATTAGTGTGCGTATATGTAATATGTATTATTATTCGAAAAGGTTTCGGTCGCTGAATCCCTATAGTCATAGTCATCTGATGAGTGTACGTTCCTATAATGATATATGTATCCAAATTAAAAAGAATGAGAGTTTGGTTAGAATTGTTTCTTATCTCACGCGTGTATACATGCGAGGAGTCATTCGTTATTTTGAAAACCTTTAGCATCCCCCTGGTATACGCATGTTTTAAAGTTTACCTACTCAGTGGACTACAGCCGTATTCTAAACTCTACATTAGGATTAATTATAAAATTCTAGTCTGCCGACCATCGTCAAACCCGTTAGAGCAAAAGATATTAATGAACTGTGAAATATATTCTATAGTTATAATATCATATAATATCGCATAAATATACTACTATGTAGTCGTATTATCTGTACGTTAAGAATATTTTTTTATCCTACTCACTATATTTTATATTATTACCTTATTTTTAAATGTTTCGAGTTATCATTTAAATTAATTTTAAATATTGTTTGTTAATTTACACCGGTAATATTACTAAAGTGCCTTTACTTTGATCTATCACTCAATAAAATATCCCATGAAAGGTTGAAAGGTTAAAAGCCATAAGGGGAAAGTAGAGAGTAGAGATTACTTAAGACCTGGGGAACTGGACATTGGATCTCAATAGGTATATACTATACCTTGAATATACTACAAATATGTATATATATATATTATATTTATATTACGTATGTTGGTATATTTAATAATTTATCTGTAGTATCAGAATATTAAAGATAAAAAATAACATTTACTTAATATTTTTTCATTGCTAATTACACATATTTTATATTAATAATGTATGCTAAAATGTATAGAATTTAATTATTTTGTGATAAACGCGCAGTTTAACATGGTGTGTGTGATATTATTTTTTAGAGAGTCAAAATTAAATAAACAAATAACTAATTTATTGTTCACGCGTTAGTCGTTATACATTTAAAAATTAATGCCAAATTCCAATAGCGAAAAGGGAATAGTATTATTCATTTAATTATGTTAATTAGAAATACAATTTATGTTTTTAATAGATTGTAAATTAAAAATTGATTTTATATTATAATGGTTCAAAAATATTTAAGTAGGTAGGTATATTAAAATTATATACCTATTAATTGTTCACGTCAAATTATTTAGGTATACCTATTTAGTTACCTATATAATCATTAATCATACATTCAAATGTAACAAGTTAATAATTAAATAAATAATAATTATAAAATTTGGAACATTTCTCAATAAATAGCTTTGTTTGTAGTGATTGTTGTAATTTAAAAACCATTTCGAATAATTATTTATTTTATCAATTGGTTTTATTTGAACAATTACAATTATTAGGATTTTTTCGATGGAAATTAAAATAAGTAAAAAAAAAATATTTTATTCTTGAAGTAGGTAATACCTATAATTAATGCTAGTAACGTGTACGTTGTCGCATACCTATGTCCTATACCTACAGAAAATATAAGTGTGTATTATTTAATTTGTGTTCTACACAATTTATTTTGAATTATTCTTTTTATGTTGTAGGTATACATTTTAGATTCTAAATGATACCTATAAAGTTTTTGATTTTATTATGACATTTTTTGAAAGACGTAGAGTGAATTAAAAAAGTTGCAGTTATAGAAAGTTGAAATTACAATTAATAATTTATGTGTGCTTAAATTTTATAAACTATCTTTTAAATAAATAAATATCAAGTAAGTACTTATAAATTGATTTAAATAAATAAATGTGCTACTGTTACAATAATATAAATAAGTTTGTTAGTTTGCAATTTGAATGTATGATTTATTTAATGTACCTAACCACAATATTACCATTGATTTTATAATAATATTTCTAAACGTAAGTATTAAATAATATTAAAGTAAAATAAATAAAATAATACTCAATATTGACTTAAACAATGATTTTATTTTAAAAATTAACTACTCTCTCTATTGTTTGGTAATAAGTATACATATACATTGGTGAATATAAAAAAATAATGATATATACTAATTAGTAAGTTATAACTGCAATATACAATGAATAGTTAGATATTTTAATTTAAAGTATACCTATAGTACCCACCTATTATACTTCTAACTTTCTAAGTATAAGATATTTTAGTTGTTTTAAATTTTTTTGTATAATTTAATATTGTGTTATTATTTAATTTTCATTTTTTAAGTATAATATAAGTTAAATAATTTAATTCAGAAAGTTACCAGTAAATTTTTATATTATTGTTAGTATATAAATTATTTGCATTTTCTTCTTGTTTATAAATTACATGCAAATAAATATATTTTAAGTACTATTAAATATATAATAATATTTAGTAAATATTTTTATAATACACATTAGATCTGAGTGATTAAGACAATGATACATCTTGATGAAGAAGACTGTCAATTATGATACTGTGATAAATTAGTTCTGAAATATCTATATTAATGCAATTTATTAGGTACGGTTAATTAAGACATTGACTAATAATTATAATAATAATAGATATTAATTAAAAGTTGTACAATATCATAATATATTTGAACTTTTAAACTAGTTTTGTAAATTAGTATGTACCTAAATTATAATAATATAAAAATGGTCATATAACTCGATAAAAAATTAAAACAGCATAAAAAACTGACGACAAGTTCTTACAAACAGATAATACTCTTACTTTGAAATTTATGGAAATAATACATGTGACCATGTGGGCACTGCATCCCTTATTATACATATGACTATTTAATTTAATTATTTTAAATTAGGTATAAGTACTTTAACTATACCTATGTATTCATAACTAAATAATATGTTTTTATTTTTAAAATAAATTACCTATATGTAATAAATATTACATACTAAATCGTTTAAAATTATGTATAAGACCTTGATTATATTGACCTATAAAAATTATAAAATATAAACTAGTCAATTTTCAGTTTTAATACAATTTAAAAAAAAAGATAATAAGCAATTAACAATTTGAAAAATAAATATATTGTGTTTAATAGTACCTAATAAAAATTTGTATGATTCAAAACAACTCAAAAACTGTTGTATCAGAGTAACCATGCGTGTATTTAAGATTCAATTGAAGAGTGTTACCATACAATACGGTCTGACAACTGATTGACCTTCACATAGCAGCAAAATAATATATACTCTCGGTCATACTGAGACGTGTTATTTTAGTAGGAGAACGATGATGTAAGTTGTGTAATAGTTGTTATTAAATTGGTTGCAGAAATAAGTCACAGTGTTTCATTGTAGTATTTGCAGTAGTTTCATTTTTTTAGACTTCCAATTTGTTTTACGTTTTTACTGCGATTTTCAAACGGCATTACATCAGAAAAAAACAAAATCAGGTATGTAAAAGTTATTCTTATATACTACTTATATAACATTACGATAGTTTAACTTCGACAAGTATTAAAATGTTATCAGGAATCAGGATTAGATAAATGTGGGAATATAATTATGATCTCTGTCGTGCTATTATTTTTGAGGTGCGTGTTCGAATTTAAGTGTGTCGTTGTTGTAAAAGTATTGCGTAGAACAATAACAATTTGCTCAAGAAATAGTCACGCATTATCGTTTATCCACCTGAAGTCCTTAACTATACATATTATAATTTAAAATATTAAATATATATTAAGTGTATATATTATGTGATAATGATAATATAATATCTGAACGCGATTCACGAAATTATAAGGATAGTCGTACTATTATAGTAAGTACCTAAGTACCAGGTCTAATATATAAAGATAATCACGATTAAATTTGAAATATTTTTCAGTATAAATATTTTGCAGCCATGAAATACATAAAAACATTACTAAAATTAAAAACACATTTCCCCTTATATTTATTCGTACCAATGTGTATAAGGGGTAGGTTGTGTAGTATTTAAAATCAAATTAGTAAATGGTTTGTGCGTTTTACTTTTTAAATTTAATTATAAAAATCTGAAGTAAAATAATATTTTGATAATATATACTATACATAAATATATACATTTGTATTTTTATGATAAGCTATTAACATAGTGGCCATTTATTGATAATTTTTAAATTAAATTATTTCCTTAATCAATAGTAATACAAATCAAAATGTTATAAAATAGTCCCACTTTTTGTTTATGGTTTTAGATAAGTATGTACAAAGAAATATACAATATTTATGACTAAAGTTGTTAGTAATTGGATCATACGATTTATTAATTTAATTTATTATTATTCAAAAAGCAAAACAAATTATTATTATTATTACCTGATAAAATTCATTAACATGTTTATTTGTTAAAAATTCTTTACGGGTTTTCTGTATCATTGTTAAAATATTTTGTCAATAATTATTTATATATCATAATTTAATATTTCCATTGCAATACTAAACATATGATTATTTTATGGTTTTCAAATGTTATCTTTGAATTTTTTTAAATACATATGTCATATATATATTTTTGTTTTCATTTTATTTCATTGCTATTATTTTGAATTTTTGTTGTTATGATAAATAATAATATAATGTTATTATAGTACATTTTAAATATATTTTCTGGTTAAAATGTTTAAGTTATAATATGTATATAATATAATGTTATTAATAATATTATATTTTATATTTTTATAGAATATAGAATTAATATCTCAAATACTAGGTTTTAAATCTATTTTATTTCCTTGTAACTGTCAACAACTCGTTAACCTAGTAATTAATGTGTACATTTATTTCGTCAAGAACAACAAAACATTTATAATATTTTGTCAATTGTTTTAATTTTTAATTTGTATGAAATATAACTTAGTTATCGACGTACCTATGGATAAATTGTTTTTACTTGTTGGTTATTAAAAGTAAATACCTACTAAAAAAAATCGAATACAAACAATAAATTAATGTCCAACACAGGATGCTCTTTAACGTTGTTTGTATTATTTATTCTTTAGTGACGTACAGATGGTCCCGTGAGAATTTACTAATTTAGAATAGTGGGATAATGGAGTTTCCATTGTCCTACCACTTTAAATTAGTAAATTCTCATGGGGCACACACTACATCCTACTTCATTGATAATATCAATGTTTACAATTTTGAATGTAACTCATATTAATTTTATGAGAACATTGAATAGTATTCTTATAAGGTTTTTTAAAAAAAAATATAGGAAAATTCTTAACAATAGAATTATTCACTAAATTGAAAAAAGGACTTGAACAAGTTATATAATCTTTGGTTTGTATTGAGGTTATATTAAACAATATATTATTTTTGGATGTATAAATATAAACCATATTTTAAATGATTAACCAATTATTTTAATTAATAACAATTATATTTGGTAGGTATATAATATTATTATGAAAATAACTTTATTGTAGGATTTATGATTATATTTAATCATGCAGTTTAATTATTGATCGATTTAACTGAAAAAACAATCCTCAAATGATTTACATAACAATGGTTTGTTTTAAAATACCTACATATCTAATAATCTAATATGTATTATATATATTATTATATCTCATAGAAAATATACAACTTTAGAAGTTTCTATTACTATATCAAATATTTACGTACGTAATGAATTGAATAATTTAACTAAGAAAAAAAACTAAAATAAACTTATAATAAACTTATAAGGTATTTAATATTTTGCCTGTTTGGTTATTTACTTATTGTATTTGAACTTTTTTGTTCAAAGATTTATTTGTACAAAATTGGTTATTATGATTCGATAGTTAACTCTGTATTATAAAAGTACAAAGTATTAGTTAATTGATAAATTACATGTAGGGACAATCAAACATATTATCCTTAATGCTCTTAAGGGTATATGGTTTTTTATTTTATATGAAATAATGATTTCTTAAAGAAATATACATTGTATTTTTATAATCATATTTAATACAAGCTATATAACAGTAAGTAATAACGTAAAAAAAAAAACTGTTAAATTACTACCTTTATGTTAAGAAATAAGAAACCTTTTATTTTACAAACTTAAAAAATCTAAATATAATAGAATAGAATGTCGTAAAAATCATTATTTAATATTTAATAATATATAATTGCTCTTATACAATTTACCTATTGTTTTATTTCATTGAAATATTTTAATATTTCAATGTTAATTACATGAGGAAATAAGACTTTTGAACTTGGTATGTTCTATTATTAATTTTGATTAAGTATATTATGATACCTACCTATTATTTTAATATTATATTTAATATTACTTCGTATTTCCACAGTAGTCAATGCTAGTGTTATAATTTATATTCAATAATTATAACATATTTGATAACATTTTCCGATGGACAGTTATAAAAGAATCCTATATTCCTGTTATTATTAGTATTATGATAATATATCTGGAATCGGACTGCATAAGTATCTGACGTAGGAGAAATGATCGAGCTTTTATCTCGTTGAGATTGACCAACAGAAAAATATCGCGGTTACTTGTTCATAAGTAACGTAAATATGGTAACTTTGGTTTAAATTGTACGCACAATACAGTATACTCCATCAGTGAGTATCCACGGTAATTTCTATTGACGGTCCGTCAGTCATTTTTCCACATTAATCGTACCGCGGCGTTAGATTCTCGACATAATCGTTTACGCGTCGTCGTCCGTGAGTTTAGCGAGTACGTATATGAGAGTTATTTATGAGTGTATTGTTGGTGTTATACTGTTATTTAGAATTTATTATATTTAGATAATAATATTAAAATGTGTTTACTGTCTATAGATAAATTATATAAACCCCAAGTCAAACTTCGGTTAAATAGTTACCTTACATATATATGCCATCCATATCGATTTTTAGTGTGCTTAAGCCTTACATCATTTACAATCAAAGTTAACAACAAATGTAGAATTGAAGAAAATAATGAGTTTATATAAAAAACACCCAGTTTACATATGTAAATAAAAAAATATTTATGTTGAACCTAGATGAAAATACATTTAAAAAAGAGCACATTTATAGAAACCGCAATAACCTCTATCGCGTTACCATAAGAATAAGAAACTATTACGCAATAACTAACAATGCCTAATACACTATAATATGTATTATTCTATTAGTGTGTATAATAGTGTACCTACTGGGGCAACTTAGTTGCGTGATGCCGAAAAGAAGGTATATAAACAAATTGAGTTCCACTATATTAGTTAGGTAGCAATTTTTTTTTTTTTTTAAGGGTTCTCCATGGTGTATTTATAAAATTACCTGTGCCTCTGATATTTTTTTTTTTATGTAATATTTTACGAAATATTATAAATAATAATATTGAATGAATTTTTTATCCTAATCAATAAAAACTTATTCACTCTACTATCGCTTAAGCTTTGTTATGTACATATATATATATATATATATATATTTATATAAAACATAGTATTTAGTTTCACAATGTTCTGAATGTACCAAGCTCATAAAAAATAATTGATTAGGTTAAATGTTACCAACTCGTATTATATTATATTATAATATATTAATAAACAATTTCACAAGAATGGCTGAATGGCTTGGACTTAATAAATATAAATAAGGGACAAAATGTAACAGTAGAAGAAATGACACAAGATTACAAATACTGCTCGGAGAATGCATCTACAAGCCGGATCAAAATAATTAACAATACATACCTACTTAATTTGATTTAATTTATTTACCTATTTATTTAAAATTAATATTTTTAAATGTATGAATTTGATTTTTTTATTTGGTGCATCTCTCTCACTCCTCATGAGAGATTCCTGGCTCCATCAATTTTCAAAATATAGCTAACTAAAATTATACTCAGAAGTCAGAGACATATTCAGAGATTTCGCATCACAGTGGTAAATTGAATTTCCAACTGCCATATAATTCAGTGACTTGTAGCTGTATACATAATGTATATGCGGTTTGAGTCAAGACTTAAGGATATGTCATTAGACAAATTATTGTTTTTAACAGAATTAAATTTTGAATTTTAATTGTCTATAGGTTAGGTTAGGTAGTGCGATCAACTCTTGCGCATGACGTCTAAAGTGTCATGGTATTACAAATAATTTATATTATTTTTTTTTTCAAACCTGCGGCGAGCCTGTCATAAATAACATTATTATATTATTTTCAGTTTAGTTTCAATAAATATTAACTGCCATTGGTTCGTTTTCCCGATCGGATTAACAAAATTTGTTATGCCGTGGAACGAGGCAGAAAAATGATTTTTCTGTACTTGTAGGAGCATTGTAATATATATGAACGAACATCGCATCAGTATTTAACGCAAACTGTAATATTAAGTATTTGATATGTATTATAAGCAATTGCACCATTTGTACTTACCTATATTCTACTGGTTTTCCTTTTTTTCATATACAAATTACATCGGCACAACTTTTTTACCCGTAAAAGTAGTATAAATTCAGTAGAGGAAATCATTTTTGACATGTAAAATAAACCTTAACTAAACCAATATTATTTTTTAAAGTCAAAGTTAAAATTTAACTGTATTATAATTACAACCATCCTGACAATCCTCGTCCGTCACTACATGAGCATGCTTACAAGAACATAGAATAGTCTTAGTATTGAACACAATATTTAAGATAATAATTGTGGCATACTATAGTCTATAATATTATCACAGATTTCTATATCGAACTAGATAGCGAACTCCCGCTATCAAATGAAGCCAGGTTTTTCGGTTGGCATTATATGGTACATATTAATTATGTTAAATTGTATTTTATGATGTCTAAACTTGTTGTTCAAAAAAAATTAAAAATATTTTATATAAATCATTTTTCATTTATTTCTATATTTTACCACTAAAAAACGATGTTATTCCTAATACATTTTGTATAGGAAACGTAATGTTTTGCCAACCGAAAAGATGGCGGAAACTGATACGCGAGCTTCAATGTTAATAATATAAATAATATACGAGTTCTTTATCTAGTTAGTATAGAAGTCTGTGAATATTATACACGTATTCTAATATTATAGTGATATTATGGTGGTAACCACGATAACCTGGATGAGCATTGCATGGAAATTAAAGATTAAATAGTAATTACTTTAACCCGAAAGTACAAAACATGTAATTAAAAAAATCAGCATTCCATTTATCCTTCTATAATAATTTATTACGTACTAAATTAATTTACGATTATGGGCGCAAAAAAAAAATGGGAGTGAAAAAATTGATGTTGAATAATATTTGGGGCGGTGATGTACGGATTACATACCTACGTTTGTTCCTTTAAAAAAATAGTAGCACGATTGCGTACGATTTCTTTACCAGGAAAATATTAGTTGCCTAAATAATATACTTACTACTTAATATTTAGTATATTAACAAGGTAATATTTTCAAATAAATTCACATGGTAAATTAATTAATTATTAATACGTTAGGTAAAAAAATGGGTGTTTCTATTAGTTGTGTATTATTCAATCAAGTTTGTGTTATAAAAATAATAATAATATAATATTTTAATAATTATAACTAGGTATTTAAATAATAAAACCAATAGTAAAGTCAAATTTTAATTAAGTATATATATAATACACTAAAAGTATAAATTATAAATCAAAACTTTGATATCGATAACAAGTTTCGAAAAGTTTGTCACTGGGAATAATAGTCACAGAACGATTTAACAGATTTAAGATAATAATATATCTTAAATCATGAGCCACAGTAACATTTAATAAACTTTATCATAGATAAGCAATTATTTCCTAAAATAAGTAATTTTACAAAATGTCCACAATTGTAAACAAATGCAAGGTTGTATCGAATTTGGGTAGGTACTAGGTAGAACCAACCTAGAACGTAGTACGTAAGCAATCGTAATGCATCTATTAAATATATTTGGGGAATTAATTTTCTACTAGAAGTTAAGCCACTCCCTATAGTAGACATTTTTTATTTTAAATAATAATCAATTAGGTACACATATTTTTTTTCTTCAAAACAATGTAATCTTAAGTAAGTTAAATACAACTTTTTTTAAATATTCATGAAGCGTTAATTTTTTTTCATATTTATATATTGCTTATAAGGTTATTTTTATTTGATTTTACTTGTAAAGTTGTAAATTATTTAGATACCTAGTGTATTGCAGTGAACATTGTTAAGTACACGGTTTTAGTATTTGTATTATAACGTTAAAATGTTCATACATTTATTGATTATTATTACGATACAAAATCACCCTACAACAAAGGTAAATTTGAAATGATGCCCGAAATTGTACGTGCTAAATAGGGCTTCTAAAATATTTTTATACCTCAAAATCGTAATTATTGCACTGTAGCATAAATACATTACATGTTATTATATATTAAGAAACTTTATCATAGTATTACTTATGAGTAGTTAACGAATCTTCTTAAAATATAATATTTAGAAATATGTTGTTTATATTGTAAGATATAAAATCACACAGTCAATGAACATTTCTAATGTACCATATCTAATCAAACGGAATGACGTGTTAACCAATTTAAAATGGTTTTAGTGATCTTAAAAAGAATTAATTACCGTTAAAATTGTAAGTTTGGCTTCAAATCAAAATCCGTGTTTTCTAATTAGATGAAGTAGTTCATAAATAGATATCTCAGTTTCAAATATTTCCGTTTTTAAAAACAGAATTCGTTGTTATGCTTGCTTGGCAAATATCCATTTTAATTGTTCAAAATATGAAAAGTCCTTAAAACTGATTTATGTTACAACTGGAAACCTTAGACTTAACAGTAAATATAAATTGAATAAGATAAATAATTTGTAGTACGTAAATTATATGCCTTAGATCTTAGATGTTAAATATAATTTTTACCTAATAATATTTTCTATATTATAATAATATTTGTTTCAACATTTATTTTGTTTCACGTTTTTGCTTTATGTAAACCTAATATTTTTCCATTCAAATAAATAGTAGGTAAAGTAAATTTTATTTCATTAGTAAAGTCATTATTTGTGGAATTGTGCGAACTCAATCTACTTCTATGAAAAATAGTAATTATAATGATAAAATAATAGGTACTCCATATATTATTATTTATTATGTTGTATTTTGTGATTTTAGCAATGATAGAAAATAGTAAATACTTAACGGGAAAACCCATATTGTCATAGGTATAGTTATTACGGTATACCGCATATGTTCAGTACGAATATTATAAAACCTGAAATTACACGTTACCAACATATTATTTGATATACGTAAAATATTAACATTGATGATATAAGTATGTAATAAGTATTCATAACATTTTTTAAAGTCAAATTTTAGTTAAGTATCACAGCTGAGATATTATGAAACACTTATGTTTATTCTATAGGTACGTAATTAGTATAAATTACTTAGGTTTTAAATTTCTAATTTTGGTAGTTGAACTAGATGAAGGATTGTGAAGTTGGTATTTATGCGGGGATTTAAAATAAGTGTTTTGATGAAGATTTTCCAGGTGTAACAATATTTCATAGAACGGCAAATAAGGTCGGCGACATCAATAATGTCTTTGGTTACCTATTACTATTGCTTATAGAATTAATCTTTTTTATGACCAATACTATTACGTATATTCAATATTTTAGTTCGTTTAGTTGCGAAGTGTTTCATCGTGTCACATCGAGAATTGGTTGTCGTCCATTACTAAGTTCTTCATATCAGGTACAAAATAATAATACACAATATTTATACATTAATAACCGATTAGGTAGGCAAGTAATATAATATTACATATCGTTGGTTTTATGAACGTCGTCATATTATACATACGTAAATGTATGAAAAAAAATAGGTTATCGTTCACGATAGGTATATAGTTCATCCTTAAATTGCAATGTTATAACATTCATGTATAATATAAGTAACCATAATAATATTATAATTATATAGGTATATAAATATTATATCATCAATGTTAATTCCATTTTACTACATGTATTGACTGTGGAAAACTGAAAAACGAGAATATGTGAAAAAGTTACTGTACTAACTACTGTGGCAGTGATTCTCCCGTCTCGTTTATATTAAATTTTCAAACTATATGTAGCTGATATTCTCGTCTAACAGAAAATGATTATTTCATAAACACAATCAACGGATCGCAAAAATATATTGAACAAAATTATCTAGATGCAAAATAATTTAGTTAATATTACTAGTCATTATGTCTATAATAATTATTAGTGTGTATACTCTTATACTTGTCAGTTATAGACTTGGCAATAAGCTATTAATTGGGATCTTCTATCGGTCAATTAATATTTAATATTTTCGATTGCGATTGATCTGTAAATATTTAATTAAATAAAAGTCCATCGCGATAAATTATTATCATACCATTATTGGTTTATTATGTATTTATGTTCATAATCTAACCTGGTGGATGATACTGTATTTGTTTTTGTAGAATATCATTTAAACTACTAATGTAGATATATTATATACTATATACTATGTAGTAGGCCATTTCATATTTAACTATAAAGTATAAACGGCACCAATGAAGCATTATCTAATATTATTATTGTATTATACGTAGTTGGTTGATAGTTACTTTTACCTGTATAATATATATATAGATAGTAAGTTTAAACTAAACATTAAGGGTTGTAATTTAATAAACAAATTACTATTATTATTGTGATTGTTGTGTCATCATTTAGGATTTTATTTTTCGGAATATTATTTATACTATATATTACTTATAATGTTGACTTAATTTTTATGTATTTTTTGATTTTTCTGAACAACGTATGTAGGTACCTACTTAGTAAAATAATAGTTATAGCCTATAAGCACATAGTGTATATTTTGTTATAACTTATAATACTATATTAGTGTTAATAATAATTAATATTAGGCGGTAAAATTAAATAGGTACCTACAAATAAATTAATTCTTGTACAAAAATAGATACATATTTATGTAGTTTGATTATTTTTAGATTTTTAACATATTAAAGAGGAATATATTTGTTCTTAAATAATACATTTTTGATTCTTCAAAATTTTAAATTTTATGATGTGGTAAAAATTGCTTAGAAGGTACTTTGTAAGTCATTACTATATTTTTGTATAATATGAGTATGTATTAAATCATAACTTTAATTAATCCGTAGATAATTCCATTACATATTGGAATTCGGAGTGTAGGAAAACTATAAATGGCTAGGTCAAATTCCATGTACTATAAAGATAGTTGGCCAGCTACTAAAAATAACTTATTTTGTTTTGAAAATTAATTATTTTATTTGTTTAAATAGTGTTTTTTGTTAATAGTTGTATAAAATGTTATAGATGTATAATGTATATTGTATAACTAAAGTAGTTGTTTTTTACAATATGATACCCATTTATGTATAAATAATATATATTATATTTAAACATTGAAGTGTATTTCAACGATTATAGGAATATATTATTTGTATATATTATAATATATATAGTAGAAAATAAATACAAAAATAACAATACTCCCACGAATAAATAGGGTTGATTTTTTTTATCCTAGACTCTATTTCTCTCTATGTACATACGATTGAAGTTTAAATTAAATTTATTTCAATAATATAAACAAAATAACTTTTTGTTGTTATAAAAAGCTGTATCGTAATGCAATATTTTCTGGTAAAACTGATGGGTGGAGTTCTTTAAGATAGTAGCTTACATCACCTATAAAGTATAATGTTATAAGATTCAAATGAAAACATTTCTCTCCTAATAATAGTTTTTTTACTGTGTTAACCCTTTTTGTAGTTTTCTATTCCAATATTTAATAGCGAATTTGTTAGTCAGATTTTTATTTTTTTTTATAGGAATAACATTACAAATATACTGTACTTACACAATATCAGTATTTTTAATACCGTATTATGTAAAATAAAGTCCAAACACAAAAAATTTTTTTTAGCATAAGCTGAGTATGATTGATTAATTTTTATTTTTTCCTTTTTATTATCGGGTGTTTTTGTATTTATTAATTATAAATTATAATATGCTAGATAGGTATTTTTATAAATACTTTGAAATCGTTTAATACTATAAATTAGTTAATTGAATAACTTCAAATTTAGTTTTGGTTGACTTCAGTTACAGAATAGCGTAAATATTTATTTTCCTTTTTTTTTGCATAATTATGTAAATAAACGATGAGTACATTTTACTCTTAAAATAAATAACGTATAATTAATTAGTATATTGACTTCTTATTTTAAAAGTGTTTTATTGTAGAGTTATATACATTATTACTATTTAGCAAAATATCAAAATCTACATTATTAATAAATATACATAACAATTACAATTATTAATAATTACCTATTAACGTTATCGTAAATCAAAATATTATTTATAAATTGAATTTGTTTCAAGTGAGAAATTATTTTAAGATAAAATAACACGATATTATTTTAAAAAAATATTACATTTTCAGTACAAAAATTAGAAATTTGTATTATTTTTCGTTAAAAAATTA
This sequence comes from Aphis craccivora, assembly GCA_009835225.1. Classification (NCBI taxonomy): domain Eukaryota; kingdom Metazoa; phylum Arthropoda; class Insecta; order Hemiptera; family Aphididae; genus Aphis; species Aphis craccivora. The sequence continues at coordinate 28,030 of VUJU01000298.1, read as the reverse complement.
ATATTTATTTGTATTTAGTATAGTTAAATAAAAAAAAGGTAGAAGATATACGCAAAAAAAATATTTATAAAAAACAAGATACCAGATATTTTATATAATTAACAAATTTCATAAGATAAAAGAATAAAGATACAAATGTATCTTAGATAGGGCCCATATCTGGTTTGGAGGTGGGGGAAGGCGTATACTCAATTTGGGAAAAAGCTTGGAGAGCTTATCACCACAATAACTAATTACTCGTTTACTAAGTTACGAATAACTAACCTCCTTCTCCAAGATTTTTGTTACAAAATCCAATAATTTAATTAAATAATAGTTTTAAAAATTAACTGTGGCAATTAGAGCTGATGCAATATATATATATATATTAGTTATCTTATACCTATTTATTCTTATTCGTCAATGTTGATTAAGATTTAATGTATATTTGTTTTTTCTCTGAACCACTTGCAACATAATCTGACTGAACGAAAATCGTATTGTTAGCTTTGACATTATAGAGTGAATTGACTTTTTGTTTTTATAATATATAAAGAGCATTATCTGTGTTTGTATTTCGAATTTTTCTAGATATTTAAATGCTTATATAAGTTATCATTGCATATAACTTTACAATTTCAAAATATCTTTATATTACAGAAAAAATACTCTTATGCTTCGTATATAAGCTGTTCAGCCTCCACTCTCTGACCAAGAAAAAAAATAGAAATTGAGCCTAGTAGGATTGGGAAATTTATCTACTTAAGTTCATTATTTTCTAAATTTTGTCATTAAATAATAAAATTGAATTTATCGGGTTTTGTAAATCATAGTGCTTAGTGTTAAAGAAAGGGCTCATTGTTTATTTACACTACTAATAATCAAAACTTTCGATTTTGATTTAAAAAATGTTATTGATTATGGACATGTCGACTGTTTTTAATACTGTCAACTGGAGTTTCGTGTTTAATTTGCAAGATCTTATCAACTTAAGACATCATGTAGAATAGACGAAAATATGTTCAAATGTTGATTTCAAACTATATCTGTATGTTTTTTCTCTTTTAAAAAAGGGTATTATGAGTGACGAAAAATAAATTGGAATAGGTTAGGAAAAAAAACTCATCTTTATTGGAACTCATCGTTGTTGCGGTATTATTATACAGAAGTAAAGAACACACGTTAACGGATGCTTAATAAAATATGTCTATATTATACATCACGTATAGTTGTTTTTATTTTTTCATAATTGATTACTTGAAACAATGTAGTTTGAAATCGTAGGTTTTTCCGACATTAAAGTAATAATAATCAAACAGAAAAATACCGTCGCGATAAATGTGCAACTACTAATATACGTAGGCAGGTATAATATTACATTAGCAGAATACCTAACGTTCGCACGGTGAGGTCAGTGCGTGTGCATATTATGTATACACATTACCGAATGCGGATCCACAGGCAGCACCCCACCGCACCCCGTTTTGGTTTGGAAGGGGGCGGGAAAGGGATGGGTAAAGGCGGCGGCAGGTAAGACGATATGGTTTTACGGAATAGCGGCGGTGGCGGGCGCGCGCGCCTGTGTGTGTTGCGTGTCCGTCGAGCGAGCGGTTCGTCGCTGCCGCCGCCGTGGCCGTCGTCGTTGGTGGCGACGGCCAAGGTGGCGCCGCATCGCGCGCGTATACCATTATACGTACGAATCGATAGGGACATCGCGGTAGAGACGGCCACGGCTGCGGCGGCGGAGCGTTCGTGGTGCCTCGCTGGTCGTCCGCGCGGTCGCGCCACCGTAGCGCCGGCCACTATAGTGCCGGAATCGCGTCGAGCGTCGTCACGTCGTCGCCGAGCACCGATTTCGCGCGGATCGCCGACACGCACACAAATGCGCATGCGCGCGCCTGAGCACATTTATTATACACATAATACACCGCCGTAAACACACATACACATTACGCACACACACATACGTACAAACGCGCTTGCGCTTATTTACGCGAAGCGCCGGTGTCGTCGCACCACCGCTGCCGGTCAGTGGTACCATTTCTGTCGACGTCAGTCCACCACGAGACCACGACACGCATTTGTCTTGTGTCACACTACTTGTACGTCTTTTTCACTCTGTCCAAAACAAATTTACTTGCACATTCACGAATAATAATAAAAAAAAAAAACACACACACACACACACACACATATATATATATCATATACTTAGAAACGTGTATACATATATATCGAGAGATATATGTATATATTGTATGTATGTATGTATGTATGTATGCATTCATGTATGTGACAAAATATTATTGTTGTAACATTATATAGTCTCCGAGTTCCGACACGTTGTCTGTCGGACGAAATATTATTAATCGACCGTTATCGGATGAGATCACTCGACGACGACAAGTCGTGTGTGCTGTGAGTGGTCAATACATAAAATAAATATAACATTAAAAAAAAAAAAAATATATATATACATATAAAAACTTGTTATCATCGTAAATTATCACACTTTTATCCGTGAGACGACGACAACGAGACAACGGACAAAATTTTTGTCGGTATCGTCGTCAAAGGGGGCTTTTGACGGGCCGTCCACCAGCGGCAACGTACGTATTCCGCACTGGCAGAATACACACGTGTTGGCACGTTTCCACGTTTTACACGTAAGTCCTTTACACGTTTTATGTACATTAATGTTGTTGTTGCTGTTGTTATTGTTGTTGTTATTATTGTTAAAATTATTTAATATTATAGAATATTGAACACCGATATGTTAACTTTTTATTTGGACGAGAGGTCATCGGAGCGGTGATTTTTTTTCGAAATGGCATTCATCATTTTGTCGCTTTTATTATTATCACATTTTCGTTTGTTTTTTACGTACACATCTGACCCAAAAAATATATAAATTTAATAAACTCTAGAAATTGCCATTGCCAAGTTTATGATTGTTTTACTTTTTTTCTGTAACAAAATTTATCAAAACTTCGTATGAGGTCGTCAGTAAATTAAATATATTTTATCACTTAAAATCGTTGAGTTATTGTTAAGACAATTTCTTACATCGTATTTGCTTGTTTAAATTCTAATGTTTATAAGAGTCGATATATTAGATTTTTAGTTGGTTTTGAAAGATTTTGCTACATATTTCTCATAAATTTAGATAATTTTCAAATTAGGTACTAAATTTGCAATTAATAGGTATTTATAGTCTATAGAAAATGTGAAAAATTTATAATTAAGAAACATTATACTTAATTATTATTGGTACAATATACTTAAATATATTATTTATCTGTTCCTATTTCCATTTAACATATTTATCATAATAGTATAAAAATAATTGTGAATTTGATTGTGCGTAGTTTTAACTTTTCAATTATGATATTAACTGTTACATTTGTTTTCATTAGTAGCTGCGTAATTATAATTCCACTTTACAAACGTTTTTTATTTTGAAATAAAAATGCAATAAATAACTGATTTTGTCCTCATCAAATTTTTTACTTGGTTCTTAATTTTAGTATTAAATTATTATTATTTAAATTACTATTGTGATTGATTAAAGGATAAGTAATAATTTTTTAGCAGTTTGTCATTTTTGATAAGTTTAAATAAAAATAATAAGTCATATTATAGAAATATTTCCCAGAAAATAAGATAATATTTATTTTATTTTAGAGGTGTTTTTTTTTTTTTTTTTTTACAAAAATAAATATTAGTTACCATGAAATGAAATAAAAATAATATTAGCTATTTGGTTTGATTGATGTACATATTAGAATATAATTATTATTGACGACAAGTTGCAAATGTGGTGGACGCTTTTTTATATTAATTCTTTAAGCGTCAGTTTTGTGTAACTCTTCTAACGCTACTTGACCTCTTTCCAAAGCTACGTGTTTCGTAAGTAAGGTTTCGTTTGATCGACGTTGTTAAGGCGATGAGTTGATATTGCATACTCTTCACACCATATAGGTACAAGTTTTTTCTGTGAGCCTCACTGAGTCCCTATTATTTAACTTAACCACCTTTCCTATTATCAGCCTATAGACTATAGTGCTCAAATGAATCCTTACGTATAACAGCTTATGAACTATTATTTGCATTTTATCAAAAGATAATTAGGTCAACACGTTTTATCATGTTAAAAGACGGACAGGACATTTTTAGAAATTGAAAATAAAATGTATACAAAAAAACATTTCAATACAATATAAAATGTATAGGTACCTTTAAATATGTTTAATATATTATAGTGTGTTTTAGTTATTTAATATTTATTGTTTTTTTCAATAGCAAAAAAAAATAAATACGTTTATAATTTTTATAAGTTAATAAAAAAAAGCTTATTTAAAATTGACATTACTCTTTAGAAGTTTTTGCCACAGTAATTTTCCAAGCAGTTAGGATGTGCACGCAGGAGATTACTGCAGGGGTGGTATTTTTTATGCACGGAATTTCCGGCGGATCCGGAAAAATCAAATTCCCTCTATAGCTATATAGGTCTTGTATAAATTGTATGTCAGAGATAAAAACCATTACTGTAGGTGGTCTAAATTTGTGAAAATGTTATTAAAAAATTAGGCTAATACGTGGTTGTTAATATTTAGTTATTTCATGGTTATAACGGTTAGTCCATATTTTTTACATACAGAATCTTCTATTTTAACAGAGAATGTTCTATATATAGTTGAATCTTGTCAACGAGTCGCTTAAAATGTAGGAATTTAGGATAAGTGAGCTGATTGTAAAATGAATAAAACTATGAGTAGAATATGTATAGATATTTCTGATATTTATAAAATATTATAGATGTACCTACACATTTTTAAATATTAAAATTAATTTAATTTGATTAATAATATTATCTTATGTCATTACTTAATATATATATATATATATGTATATTTAAACTATTTTTTGTAATTTTTTTATGAGTTTAATTCATTTGACCTTGGATGAAGTATATTTTTGTTCTAACAAAACCGTTGTTGAATACTAAATAGTAGTTAGACCTAAATGTTATATATCAAACGTGTTCCTAATAGCTCTACAGGAGCATAGGATATGGTTGTCTACAAATAAAGCTATTATAAATGATACCTTTTAAGTTATTGAAGTATGTCAATATGTCATTTTAAAATCAATGAAGTGTATCATTGTTCTAAATTCTGAATACGGTCAGCTAGAATAATATAATTATGTGAGTATGTACTATGTATAATGTTTATATATAAAAATATATACCTTTTAGTACTTAAGCTTTTAATTTTTACACAATGATTGATTTGTAATATTTTTATTAGTCCTATATTCATATGTATTACATGTAATTTTATGTACGATGATCATCATATTAATTTAATAATAAATATCAAGTATTATTGTTAGTATTCATTATTTAACTTCTTATATTATTATGGTATTGATATTTTCTGTAGATTAAAGGTTCCATTGTATCAATATGGCTGAAATATGTTATTGTAATAAACTATAAGCCCAATAATATCAATATTTAAATCTTGATCTCGGGGAAATATGCTGATAATTTTATTATTTATGATTTTGAAGCTAAATTTTGTTTAGTTGTCTTTTCTATAACTATTATATTAAGACACTTTTGTCTTTTACTAGTCATATGTAGTATGTACTATTTACACAGATATATTTTATAAACATTTTTTTTCATTTGTAAGTGCAATTTTAATAGTGATAGTTTTTCATAACAGTTTCCAAAACTTAATATTTCTAAAGAACTTGAACGTTAATTTAATTTTAATTGTAACCTTTTTCTCATATTCATATATAAAGTACTTATGTAATTAATAAATTATTATTATAGGCTTTATAAATAAATGACATTAAATGCAAGAGCCTTTTGAAATTTAATATCCATAGGAATAATTTTATTAAATTAAGTATAATTTTAATTACTAAGATAATATAAAGAAAATAAAGCAAAGGCTAGTTTGATATGCAATTATAAAAGGATACAATTATTGCTAATTATTTAGTATACACTATCTTTATATCTATGATGTTTGGAAAAGTGTATGAAAATTTATACAAAGTATAGTTTTAGTCAATGAAAGTATAAAAAAATAAATAGTTAAAAGACTTAGAACGTAAAGTGATCGATGAAAAAAAAAGTAGGACACGTATTTAGATTACTTATCCCAATCATATATATTATATAATTATAAATTAATATCGTTATTTAAATTATTCTATTAGATTTTTTCTTTAGTAAAGTATTGTATAAATAATTAGGCGTCGTAATTTAATCTATGGTTCTATAATAAATTTTCAATAAGTTGTAGGTAATAGTTCGTAGTTAGTACGTAGTTTTTTTATATTATTGAGATGACTATAACAATAATGTTTCTTATTCAATTTATACTGTTATATCTACTTAATTATTAATATATTATAACAATAAATGTTAAATAACTATATTATTGTTAATATTACTTGTATTATCAATAGTTTCCGTTGAAACATTAATTTCTTTGTTTTTTTTTCTAGTGATTTTAACTCCTTTAACTTTTAAATATTCCAAACTATGTATTTTGAAGAACATTAAATTACGGGCATAGTATTTGGCCACGGGGTTTTGCCTGAAACTAATGTCGGTGTAATTTCAAGCATTTCTCTTTACTCGCAGTACACAAAGGCCGAATGATAAAACTTTGTTCCCCTAACCCTGTTGTCTTTAACAATAGGTTCATGGCATCGAAACAGGGTGCAAATTATCCGGTATCATTTGGTCGTATCATACTCACGCGACCAAAACCCCCGACGGTTGAATGAATAATAATTTAACCCTGTCAATGTAATATAGACTAGTAATGTCGTTATTCAAATATCTCCATTCCTCAGCAGGTCTTTCAAATGTATTAAATTATAAAAAATATTTTAGTTTAAAACCAGAAAAAATTGTGCAGTTTATGAATTTAATTTTATTGTTAGTTTTAATACTAAAAATATGATACGGAAACAAATTAATTAGAATTTAAAAACTTGGATACCTACAGGATTGAACATCAAATATTTTCAAATTAATAAAATAAAACGTATTGATCGAATTAATTGATATGGAAATATGTTAATGTCTAATAAACATTTCTAAAGGAATAAATAAAAATTATTTTATTATTGGTATTTTTTTTTTTTATACAACAATAGTAGGATGTTTCGTGAAAATTCTTAATAATACTATGTTATATCTATATGTAGTAAATTTTGAATAATCATCAACTAATAATTTAGTTTTGCATTTAGGTAAAAAAATATATATATATATCTTCATTATTATAATTACGACTTAAAACTATGATTTTTTTTTTTAATCTAAATTCCGTTTTTATATTTATTTAAATAAAAATAATTACGAATAAATTATATTTTTAATATTTTAACAAGTTTTGGTAATAAATAAATTATATTTTACTGTATGGTATACAAAATAAAAAACTTGAAATATTATTCATATATGCACAAACAAAAACAGTTTAATTTAATTACTTAAAATATTATATATTATTGAACTAACTGAACATAAAGTGTACATTTTAGTCGTTTTCAGTTTTAGTTATGAACTTATGAATAATAATCAAATTGATTATTTTCGTTAATGATAAGAATTATTTTATCTACTGAGTTAAAGACTAAATATTATTTAGTTTTAATTACCTATCTGAATTTACTTTTTACTATTTTTAAAAACATTCACTTTTTCATAAATATCATAATAATAATTTACAATTTAAACGGTTGAGTATATTATGAAATATTTAAAACTTACTATGTTGTTTTTATGAAAGGTCTTGTAAAAAAGTATTCATACAAATTAAAAATAACTAATACATAATTATATTTTGAATAAAATCTTAATTTATAATAATTTTGAATAATATTTGTACATGACATAATTAAATTATTTACTGGTTAATATTATTTAAACTAGCTGTAGGGAGGTATCTATAATACAGAAACAATGTTTTGTAAATCTTTTGGATACAAAAACATAAATCTCATACACATTGTTGTATAATACGGTAAATATTATTTAATTTAACAGATAAAATGTATTGTAATAAGTTAAAATTTTAAAACATAATATTTTTGTACTATTTTAATTGTTCTATGTAGATGAGTTATTTAATTTATTAAGATATGTATACAACTTAGATACAAAGTTAATTATAAAAAAAATTGTCTTTAACCTCTTATGTCTTTTAAGTGATGGCAAGATATATGTAATATATAAAATATACCTATATGAAAATAAAAAATATAAGCTGAAGTTTTAAGCTGAATTCGAAAAACAAGTTTAGAACATATACCTACTTTGTAATACTTTTATGTATAGCTTAAAACTACTATTCGTTATTTACTATTGAATACAATTTTGATCATATTTTTTATTTGCAAAAGTACAAAATGTATTAATTTTTTTGTTTCATATTCTTGTATATTTTATGGTTAATAAATGCATTTTCTGAAATCATATAACATATAAAATATACCTGTTCAACAAAGTACAGTATGTAATTTAAATATTTTATTGTTTTTAATTTGAACAAATTTATTGTTAATTTTGATTCTATAATTTGTTTTTGTTATTCTGTTTCTTTATTAATTAAATAACAATTATAAGAAATATTTTAAAAGTCGAAAAGCATAAAAAAATTACATAATTATAATTTCAAAAATGAAATATAGAATCATCAATATTAATAAACGGAATCATTTATCATATTTAACGACTCATATGTCATTTTTATGGACTATATACCGAGAGTATATTATTGTTTTTATTAAAGTGAGCAAAATAGAAAACAATAGTTGCACAATAAAATCAATAATATCTGGTCATTTATACTATTAAAGGATTATATATAGAGTATAGATACACATACAGAATGAATACCTGTCATACTGGTTTGACGATTTTAATTGAAATCACACGAAGCGACGTTTTACAATATTTCGTTTTGTTTTCTTGGGGGTAATATTGATGTTGGTGCAATTTGTTGTTAAGACAAATAATATCCTTCCGGACTAAGTTCTAAAGCGTAGAGATGAAACTAAAAACAAAAGGTACCTTTCAGCATAATCTAGAATAAAACATTTTATGAGAATATTAATAAAAGAAAATAAGAGAGAAACATGTATGAAATCTGTGTTGTCAAACATAAATAATGTACCAAATAGTGCAGAAATTTGTGAATTGTTTGAAAGCGAAAGGTCTTGAGTTATATGCGTTTGACTTATATTTCTAGTTATTGGTAATATATTATAACTATAATTACTATTTTGGTTTATATAATTTTAATATTTTATATTGTAAGTGATATCAAACCATATTTTTTAAACAATTAATTTTTGAAGAATTTTAGATTTATACATTTTTAATTTCTGTATTATAATAATTTAATATTATTATTATGAAATAAAATAAAAATACAAGTAATAACAAATTAAATTGATTAACACTAAATATATATAAAAAACTATAGTAAAATAAATACATTTGTACTTACAGTTTAAATATTATTAAAAATCTATGATATATATATATTTACCTAGAAATTTGAGTAACATTATTAAAATGACCTTTTATTTTAAAAATTATTCGAACCTAATAAATACTTTTATTTCTTCCTTCTCTAAACCTCTTATGTTGTACCGTGAGAATAAATACATCTGCTAGCTTCCTCGTAACTTTTAACTTCCTTGAACAGCAACATGCGTTATTGTACATAATGGAAGTATGATATATACTTATGGATACTTTCTTTAGTTTGACCGTCTTTACTGTCGATTTAGTTAATAATAATCGTGTAAATGTAAATAACATCGTATTCTATACGGATTATGGACCTCACACTTAAAATGTACGTATAATATATAGGCGGGTGCAGACTTTGATCACAGGGAGGGTATACAGCTGATATAATGTGCTCTTTTAAAATATAAACACTTCTGAATAAAACAATACATTGTCTTAAAAAAATTATTATCGCTATTATTATATTATTATTAGAAAATAGTAGGTTTTTAGAAATTTTTTGTATGTTGAAAAATAAAAACATTATAAATACTTGTGTAAGGTTAAATTTTATAATTTTCGTTACATAATTAAGTCACCAAAAATCAATTGTATAATAATTATTTACGTATTTTATTTTTTTTCTAAAAGTTTTATCTCGGGACTTTGTTTGTATGTCTATAAAAATAGTTTCTGGGATGAGATAGCAGTGTATACCTACCGTGCATATCCTGTACGCATAAAAAATATATTATACCTAATATTATTGTAAACAATTTATTTCAATATAGAAATTTGATTGGTTTGTTTCAGGTTCATTGAAAACATATTTGGGATAGAAAGTTTGCGGGGCTATCAGGTAATTTAATTTATTTTATCATTTAATGGTAATTACATAAATTTAGTTATGTTATACTATTGCTTTGGTATACGTGAAAGTTCTTAGTAGAATTTTGTAGTGTCAAGAAATTACGAATTTTGTGTCTAAAATTTAAAATTTAAATTCAATTCATGATATCAGCATAATAGCTTATTAATATAATATTTAAAGATAAAAAGGTATTTAATTTTTAAATACCATTTAACTGTGTTTACTATTTAATGAAATACTTAAATAAAAGTAAAAATCTGTGCTTGAATTTCCAAGTGTAAATAACGTATCTTACTTAATTAGGGTATATACTATTAAGTCAGGTGATGGATGAAGGTGTTGTCTAGTAATGGAGATAGTAGTACAGAAAAAGGGTTTAATAAATTAGACGGTAAGTATACAGAAAGGCGTAGAAGGAAAAAAACTGTTATCGTAATTCGTAATTAACTAGTAAAAAACGAGGGGTAGTGGTAACGGCGGGATAAAAGCAAAACGACCATTTACGCGGCGACAACGATGATAATAATAAAACAAAAGCTATAATAATTTTATTGTTGTTAAATATTATTCTTACATTTATTTTTCTACAACTATTGAATTATTTCTTGTCAAGAGCTTAAAGTAATTAATATAAGTGATAAAAACATTTTATCAGAATAGAAAGTGGTTCTTTTAAATGCTATTTACGTTAAAGACAAACATTTAAAAATTAAGAAAATCTTAAACACTAATTTATTGTAAATACATATTCGTATTAAAAAAAAAATACATATATATATGTATTATATACGAAAAATGATACAATGTAAAGTGTATTATTATTTTTAATTTAACGTGATAGATTACATTTTGTATTCTTTAAATCATATTGATATATTTGTATATACCTACTGATTCACATTAGCATGTTGTTTTCGTTTTTGTAATAAGTAATCGATTTGTATTTATTGAATAATATGTTTCTATTGAATTAAAGATTTCATAACAATATTATAGATCCCAGATTTCAAGTCACCTGTTTATATCTTATAAATGCATTTTAAAAATGATTCATAATTAGATAATTATTTAACTGTAACTAGAATATATTTGATCATAACTGAAGTTTCATATATTTAAAGTATATATTTGCACATGTAATACAGGTACTAATTTGTTTTACTAAAATAGATTTAAATGTATTAAGTATACGAGAATAATTAATTATAAATGTTAATTTGAATCTTTTGTTTTTGTTTATTGATATTAAATCTATAAAGATGTTTAAATAAGTCAAAAAGTTATTTTCATAATTTTGGTAAATTGTAGCTGTGGTCTTAAATTTTTCATTAGTATATTTTTGGTATATTTTCCATAGAATATACTATTTAATTAAGCCTATTGGTATTTATTGTTACTTAAAAATGTATTTATTGAAGTGTATGATAATATATTTATAAACGAGAAGATTTATAAAAAAAGACTAATATATAATAATATAATGTATTCTATTAGTATTCTTGTTAAATCGTGCTATAATACATTTTTTAGGGTTCTTATCACATTTAAACTTTAAATAGAATATGATTTTTCTGTGTTTTTTTCTTTTGGAAATAATTGTTGAGAGTAAAATTGCTTTTACAATTTCTCGTAACATTTATATTAATATATTAGAAATGATACTCAGATTGTGTATTGTTTTTTAATTATGTAATTTTTGAAATTTTAGATAATTATTTGGGATCAAAAATAAAATTTGATTAAAAAAATGATCATTTTTGTTTTAATTAAATATTAATCAAAGTTAATAAATAATTGTTTAGTAAATACTTTGAACAATCGCTTTCACCCGTAGATTCATTTTTTTACAATCGATCTTTTTGGTTTTTTTTTAGTTTTGAAAAAATACTTAAATACACATGTAGTTCTTTTAATAATTTTGTAGATACAGTTATACCCTTAGCCATTGTAAATAAAATATTTTAATATTAGATTACTTAGTAGGGTTTGTTCTATGCAAATTAAATTTAAAATTGTCATTCTAATAGTAACGGAGAAACTCTTTTAGGCTGGTTCAATAGTTATTAGCAGCGTTTTGGTGTTTGGTTGAAAATTATTTAGCTAACATGGTGTTTTTCTGGTTGGGAAACGTTTACAGATTTGCAATAAGTTTCCATGCATTTATTTTGTTGAAAACAGTCACGTATGTTTAGAGTCAGGAGGTAGAAAAAAAAATAGAAAGCAAAAATTGCCGGAATAGCGTAAAAAACGTCCAAATGGAGTGCGTGAAAAAAATGTTATACACAGCAAAGCAATTTGTAAGATCCAAAGACTCAGAATAACAGACTGATTTTAGATTTAATGGTGTTGTGGCGCTGCATCATTTTATTATGGCAGTCGATCGAACTAAATAATGAACACGAATTATATGTCTCTCTATTTCAGAGTATGAGTTATGGGTTTAACAATATTGTTGGTTTTAACTTTATATATTTCGAATAGTATTTTTTTAAACTAATAATACATCTTAATAAGTTGACCAAACAAACCGAGACTATGAATAAACTTAATTATTATTTATAATGAAAAACTAAAGCATAATTTGCTCACAATTTGAGTTGAGAAATGAAAAGTCAATTTACAATGTAATGTTTATTTGATAAATAAAAATCTCATTATCTATATAAAAATTGTACGTTTTGTACTTTGTATTCAACTTAATATCAATCATTTCTATAAAACAAATACTGAGATAATTATATTAAATAACTCAACCAATTAAACATAGATGTATTTAAAATGTTTACGCCCTCTGTAGATAATAATTTTGCCATGATTCTATTTGTTTTGTATAAATATTAATTGTTGCTTTAAAGATTAATTTTGTATAATATGTTACATATTTATGGTAAAATATATATAAAAAAAAAACACATATTATCAGGTAACTTATTATCATAATAAGAATTTCTAATATTATGTCTTATGACTTATTTGAAATAAAAAATTTTCTATAATTTGTTTGCTTGTATTATTCCACAAATGAATTATTATTTACATAGGTATATTATAATCTATTATACAATAGTTCTGTTAACTATATTTTTGGTTTTAAAGTTAACCCAAAATTATCTCTAGAAACCAATAATCTATTTATATTATACAATATATTATTTGTATACTATGATTTATGATATTTTATATTGCCTAATCACATTTGAGGGTGGTTATAAGTAATTTGTTCACTAAAAATATAATATATTACAAAAATACACAGGGAAATTGAACGTTATCACTTGGTGTTCACGAGTGCGCAATAAATTTCATCAATGTGAATGTTATCAGAAAATTAGACCAGGTTTTCCTCAGCGTTCCACGCACGTACAGTTAAGTGCGCGAGTGTGGTGTGTGTCGTATAGTGTCAGCGTATGTGTATGTGAGTGTGTCATGTGTGTAATGTATATTATGTACATTGTACATTGGTTAGGAAAAACATTCTTGTGTAAGAAGTGTAAAATTAGTTGAGTTTATCTGTAACCAACAGCACAGTATTTTTTTATTTTTGTGGCTATATAATGTCGCGGTGCTGCTTTTAAATACATTATCTTATTATTCTACGCCATGTATGAGATAGTAAAAATAAAATTACTTAACCTCGCTCAAAATATCAAACCTAACTGTTTGAATCGTGTGAAAATAGTTTTATAATGACACTTTGAATAAATTATAATTTATTAAAAAATATATATTATAGTAAAGTGTAAGTGTATGATGGAATCACATAATATAATTTTATTCTTGAAAATAGTATTAGTAATTCAACCATGGCATCAACTTTAAAATAGTTAATTTTTAAAATAAATAATAAATATATATCTATCTAAATATTATCTAGAGTATGATTTAATATTATTCAATTATTTCTTAAATATGATTTTTATAGTACCTATACAATGCTTCTAATTTATGTAATATTAAATAGTATTTTGAGGAAAGATAATAAATAAATTTGATTTGTTTTTAATTTTATCAAAATTGTAAATTAGTCTCAAGTTTATTCTACCTCATTTATTTTATGAGTGTTTCATATTTAAATGGAAGCAAATGCAAAACGATTAAATACGAGTAGTATGTTTAATAATAAATTTGGAATTAGCGCAAATAAATAATTAATACAATAGTTTTAATTTAGACGCAAAGCAATTAAATATAATTAAATACAATTTATTCACTGAGATGGTAGGTTTGTAGAAAATATATTTATTTCTGTACACATTTTGCATAAACTTATTCTGATGTTAAATCTTATAATTTTCAGTGTATATTCTCAAGTTTATTGTTCCTATATTTTAGTATTGTTCTATTTTTAATTTAATCTAATCGCTATATTTGAGCTAATATTTTATTAAGAAGGTATGTTTATGGCTATAATTAATTTGTTTACATTAAAAATAGTATTCGATGTTTATTGAATAATTGATTGTTTCTAAAAACAAGGAAATTAGCAATGTCGATTGTTGGTTAAATATGTAAATAATAATTCATTCTAATTTTTTACTTTCATACTAAAATTATCATTCATACACATAAATCTTACCCTCTCTTTCTCTTTTTTCTTTCTAGTTCGATATTTTACAATACGAGTTAAAAAAACATCCCATTTAAATAACCATTCGCTAAGAAAACATAAGACTTAAAAGTTTTTCCCAGTGAATATCAGAAGTTTGTAAAAATGGACAATAAAACAGCGTATTACAAAAGTTGAGAAATGCATGAATCTCATCCGTCAGAAAGTTTTAGGTTTTTTTTCGTGGACACATAGGGACTTTTTTGTGTCACCGATGTATTTTCTATGTATTTGCCACCTTTAGTATAATAATGGTGCAATTGAGTTGATTTATCTATTTTAATTTGTTTAATAATATACCTTTTTGTAAAGTCTGCTAAATTGGATAACTTATAAGAATCAAAAATAATAATTTAATTAATTAAAAATTATGCCTATGTTCAGATAGATTTTAATAAAAAACATAATTAGATCGTGAATAGTATTTGATAGTTGAATTATGTGTTATGTGAAAAAGTTACTACACTATTATAATATGGTATGGTCTAATATAGTCTATATAAACAGTTTATAATGGAAAATAGATATAATAATAATATATTTTAGGAAATCATTTAACATAATATATTACAATATACATACTATTTATAAACAAATATTGGCATAATATATATATATATTTTATTTTTCCATTGGCATAATTTGTGTTTTTGATAAATTCACTTGACATTTTTTATAATAAAACAAAATATGCTATTAGCTCAAGCTAAAAGTCATAAAATAGCTTTCACTAAAACTTCGAAGTACTAAAAAATTGTCAGGAATAAAATGACTTAAATAATGTTATGAATTATTTGTTTTTTTATTTTTTATCTTTTGAAAAAGTAAAGTCCGATGACTTTTTTATTATTGCAACTATAAACAGTTGATCCATTTTTATCACGTATATCGTAAAGAATAATGAAGTTTCAACTCCGTGTCTTCATGGCACCTTTTCTTATTTTGATTCCGTTTAGTTGAAATAGACGCTTGTGTGAGATGTGTAGAAGTCTCTACGATGTTATACGGTGCATTGTATAGGTAATAAAGTTCCATGGTTTTGAATGTTTTCATAATATTGTATAATATATTATTATATTCTTATCATATTCATAAATATAGATTAAAAAAACAATATATCCATTAAGCTGTATATCTTATCGTTAATGTAACTAAAAATAGTACAATTTCTAGTAGTTTGTTAATTCGTAAATAATTAATAAACTCTTTGGCACTTTTCAAATTTCAACTATAACAAATATACAAAATTATAATATTATAATATAATGCAGCTTTTTTTTCGTCAATCTCGTATTTTTGTTACATAGGTCACTAATATGAATATGTTAAATTTTAATTCAGTGATTAATCTTTGTATTAGATGAGAAACGGTTCTGGGTGGTACGATATGTCGATATGTCAGTATATTATATTTCTAATTATATTTTAATACATATATGTATGTATATTATATATATATTATATTATTAGTAATTTACTTGTATATTATAGTATTTATTAGTCTTAATTGAACTAATTTTTGTCAAAAATAAATCATAAACATATTAAATAGTAATTATTATAAGATGTTTACCTTGTTGTCATTAATTTATTAATTTTAAGTCAATACTTGTCGACGAAGTATAACAGTATGACTATGATTCTGGTGTAAATTGCTTAAACGAATCTAAATAATTTGAAAATAGA
This sequence comes from Aphis craccivora, assembly GCA_009835225.1. NCBI lineage: Eukaryota > Metazoa > Arthropoda > Insecta > Hemiptera > Aphididae > Aphis > Aphis craccivora. The sequence goes on along the minus strand of VUJU01000298.1, from coordinate 11,329 downwards.
ACTAAGTAAAGTAATTAATAATATATTTATTTATAGCAGTTAAAAGTTTTAAGTTTTTATAATTGATATTTTCAATCATAATAAAATAACTTATCATTATTTTTGGTTAAAATATCCAATTTTGTCGAAATTTGAACTTGAAATGTATAATATACAAAATATTGAGCATACTTTGTGTTTTTGAAAATGTTATGGTTTTGTTAGAACAACTTATGAGGAACTTTTTATTAAATTTTCCAAAAATCATATATAATAAAAATATCATCTTAAAAAAATTATTATTTTACATACATATAGATAAATACATATTAGCTATTAATAATCTCCTTTAAAAGTTTTTATATATATTATATTTTTTCGGTCTTATTTAAAACTACTCTACTATTTTATTTAAAAATTATTTTTAAGACAATTTTTTTATATCTCATTTGTCAAAGAGTTGTTTAAAAAAAACCACAGTAGTTCCGTTCAGTTGCGTCTAAACTCTCATTCATCATTTGTGTACGTATTCATATTTTCCAAACTATCTCTCTCTGCTATTGCTGCAATCAAAATAATATTTTTTTTATTATCTACTCTACATTTAGTCTTTTTTTAATTAATTAAAATACACACACGCGTACTGACTGAACTCACACACGTTGTACTAACAATAGATTTGAATGACATTATTAGTTTTTAACAATAATAATTATGAAGTAATTAAAATAAAAATTGATTGTTTTCAGTGACAATATTTAAAAACAAAAACAAAAAAAAAGAAAATAATAATCATTATAATGTTCTTAAATTTTTAGAATTTAAAAATGTTTATAATTTACAAATGAGTATATTTACAAAACGTTATATTTTATTGATTAATAATTAATATTATTTATACTTTATTACGCTTTAAAATCTTGATAAAGAAAAAATAAAAGAGATAGGTAGTTTCAAGAAATTTAGTTTATTTTGTTCAAATTCTAGATCAACGCATAATGAATGTGTTTTTTTTTTTTAAATTCTTGATGAATGTATTTGATTATGCAGTATCGACTATATTTAAGTAAATTAAGTTCAAGTTAGTTTTTATGTTTGTAAATTACGTAAAATTTAAATTGGTTTATTTCGTGTAGTTAAAAAGATATCTACAATTGAAATATTATTTATAATAAAATATTAATGTTTAATTTCTATAAAAAAAGTTTTTGTTTGAAATATTAAAAAAAAACACACACATAAATTATATTATAATGAAGTCGCCAATGATTTTAACAGATTTACCTTAAAGTTAATTATTATAAAAATAGAATATCAGTTTAATTCAGGATATTACTGTATATAAATCGATAATATTATTCTATATAATTTGTTCAGATCAGATACGTATATTATAATTCCATACCATATACCATCGCATAGTTCTTATATCTTTGACGTTTTCCTAAAGTATTTTAATGATATACTAATTGTTAAGCTTGCAGTTGAGATAAATCCGTATATACTAAAGCTTGTTGTTTTTGTTTAGTCTAGGAAATTATTTTGTGAGTGACTGTTTATGACGTTGAGTAGGGAACGTAATTAATGTAGAATTCACAAGAAGAATAGAAAATAAATTGACCCCTTTGAGTATAGTGAATTGATATTTTAAATAAAGTTCTTTTAAAAAATATAAATGTATATTTTTGTAGGAGTAGAAATGCATAAAAAAATATCTAATAGAAAAAATTAAAATAGAAAATTATTAATAATTATTTTACACATTAAAGAAATTTTTTTTAAAAGAAAAAAATGCTTAAAAAACAATAAATAATTTTTAAATGGACCGTGTATTCCTTGATCCACATCTAAAATCATCGTTATCATGATCATGGAACTTCTCTTTGAAAAACTAAAATTATAGTTGTTTTTACTTTCAATTTGTCGTAAAAGTACTTTTCATTAAGCATCAAACTTTTCGTCCCCTATATGATGAAATAAGTTTTCCAATGTGAACGTAACTTTTAGCAATATCACCCCGAGTAGTAGCAGTCTGAACTGTTATTTTTCTTTTACTCTTCCATTTTCTTATTTTTATTAGACATGTAATGGAATTCATCGTGTTTGCAACATCCTTGGAGCTTAACGAATTGGTTTTGTTAAAAGTTTAATTGGGAAATTAAACTTAACAGTCACGAGTTTTGAGTATATGACCTTAAAAATAATTATAATTCAACATAACGTAAATACTACATATCTGGAAAACGCACATTTTTCGATACTCTAATACTTCAAATAATTGAGACCAAGTTTTTCCCCAATTAAAAAAAGATTAACATTTATGATAAATTGTAAAACAAAAAAAAAACGTACATAACATTAAGTGACATGTATTTACTTTTTATTTGTTTTTATTTGTTTATGTTGTATCATAATTTTACTATGAAGTTAAATATTATAAAAATTAGGTTAAAAATAGGATGAATTTAAAATTATATATAATTAAAACAATCATTAATTAATAAATTTATAAATTAACTTGTATTTTTAGTAAGTTGGTAAAGAAAATGTGATGTTGTAAATTCTATTGTAAAATGTATTCTTTGTAATGGTCTTGACGTGTAATTGTTATTTCTATCACATAAACAATTTTTTGTCAGTTAAAATGTAATCACATTACAACAAATTATTGATTTGATGAGTTACATTACTACTGTAGTGGATAGATTTTTTTGTTTTTATATTAAGGCTAACACTGAACATGGACATAATTGTATGGCTACTATTTATATTTGAGACAATAAACTGGATACCTTGTATAATGGGTGATGTTTATGAAGTAAGGCTAAAGGACGCAGTAGAGTTAATTAAAAAGTTTACCCAAAAAATAACGAGCTCGTCCGCATCTTCAGCTATAGGTACTGTGTTGGCAGAGGCTATTAAAAATAACGGTCGGAGTTTTAATGGTTGTAAAAAAAACGAGAAAGAGAGAAAAAAATATATATACTTAGGGGCCGTTTTACTCGCGAAAACCGTCCATTGGGATGTTAGCTGACCGAAAAGGATTTCACCGCAAGTCCGCATTAACAAGGTGGGGACTTAGAAATTCCGTGCAAAACCTAACTAATAAGTTGAAAATTTTAATCGTTTTAAGCCGTGTGGGGTGGTTACATGGAATTAGTATTACATTTGAAGTAAAACCACCAACTAAATGTATCCAAAAAGTAAACAAACGAAGTTTTTTTTTTTCAATTATTGATCAATAATAAATACAATCAAATTACAATAAATTTTTTTTAATCGTTGATGTATACCTAATTTGTATGATATATTATATTGAATACCTGTAATATAATATAGTTAATATCTATACATCTTACAAGTATATTGTTAATAAATCAAAATACTTCGTTTTTTATTAACTGTTTTTTTTTTTATATTTTTCTGTTGTATGTTAAATTTAACATTGTCAAATTGATTTTGTTTTATGAATTATCTATATACTATCTTGCTTAAAAATAATATCAATTATAATACATATCATTATTTTTCACCGTAATACCTACTATATTGATTTTTATAATATGAATATTATTTATATAATTTGTTGTGCTTTTATATTCAGGCGCAATATATATATATATATATAATATGTTCATGCGTTTATCAAGTATTTTATTTTTGATACGTTATATTATATCATTATGCATATCGCTTATACGGCATTATGTAATATTATTACCAATTTATTCCATAATAACATACTAATTTTATATTACTAATTGATTCATTTATAATTCAATTAATTACTCACTTTCTATTCAAAGATGATAAATTTCAAAAATCGATTATTAGTTACTCTAATTACCATATATTATTACTTTTACTCATATGCACATAATTTCATACTTATTTATAGTATTATAATTATGAATATTTTAAACGAATAGCTAGTAATTATTAGTTGTACAGTTTTTTATTTTTTTGAATACTTTAAAAGTTTCAAAAGTATTATACAAAGATACGTATAGAAAATTAAACACATTCTACAAAAAAGTAAACATCATAATATTTTGGTGATTATTTAGGCAATTAAATAAGATTAATAAATTAATATCTTTGCGTCTGTTTTAATGTTTTTGAAGGGTTTATATTTTACTGCTTATCTATTGCAATTTACGATTTAGTTTATTCTATTAATTACGAATTTTTTATTTTAATATATAACACGGCGAGTAGTGAAGTATTTTGTATTACTATAATACTATTACATTTTATTATTTTACAAAATATTAAATTACATAAAAAGTTTTATATTGTCCTTATACAATGTAAAACTATCATTGAATGTATTCGATATACTTAAATTAATAAATTATTGTATAAACTACAGAATAAATATTATTATAAAATTCATACTGGATACAAAAAATGGAATTAAGTAATCACTTCTTTTTGCTTACTTTGGGATAAATTGTTCTTATTTGTTATGAATAACATACTGAATACTGATATATATTTTGTTAAAGAAATAGTTACATATAAATAATATGTATAGTATTTAACTTAACAATTTCGAGTTACTCATCCAAATGTTAGTTTAGTCTATTTTTCATGTTTGTTGGAAATCTTAAAATTGTTAATTTAAGTTTTATTTAAGTTAGGTAAAAACTTTTCCATTACATTAGAGACTGTTACACAAGTTTTCTTTCCATAATATTTTGTTAATTTTAATCATATTTACTTATCAAAACATTCTAGTTTTAACCATAATACACATGATCTTTTATTTTATATTTTTATATTTTAAAAAGTATTTAAATTTGAAAGTATTTAATTTGGAATTTTATTATTCATATGATGTTGATTTATGCTATTTTAAGATTTAATCTTGGGAAATTAAACACTTATATATTGATGTATAAAAGTGATATAGATCTTATTTAAATATTTTTTAAATATTTATACTAATGTTCTATTATAGCTAGTGACTCATAACCAGTCAAAACTAAGATATTATAAAAGTGTTATAATTGAAAAGTAGACATGGGGAAAATCACTTATTTTTTTAATTAAATTTTTTTAGAGTTGATGAATTTGTTATTAAATGATGTTTCATCGATAAATACATGTAAAATTCGCGGACAGGTAAACTTCGATCAATCTTTAAGTGTTTGACAGATTATTTCTTATCGTCACGTTTATAAACGATCTTCAGAGACACTGACACACTGTCTTACCAATTTATCCAAGTGTTTCAATTATTTTGAAATTTTTAATATATTTTTCACACTGATTTATAGAAGCCTTAATTTTTTTCTGTTTTACAGAGATAAATGTCTTTATATAAACTATCGAGATATGCTTAGATTATTCAAGAGTCATCATATTATTATACTTAATATTAAAGAAATATAATATGGTATTAATAATATTACTATGTTCCATTTTATTATTCATTTTTAATAATCAATTTATTGACTAGATAATAGATGCTTACTTGATACATGTTTATTCACATATTATTTCGTAAATACAAATATTTTTATTTTCACTTTATATGATTAAGATTATAATCATCTGAAAAAATGTGCGCTATTTTCGCTGCATTTTACAGTTTGAAAGAAATTAAACGACATAAATAAAGTTGAGGTATGTAATTAAAAGAACATTTTATCGCTAGTAGAAAAGGGAGTTAATAATTTTGTATAACTATGAATTAGTTTTATTGCTTGACCATAAAATGATAGTAAAAAATACGTCAGTCAATAAACATCAAGTGATATTTAGTAAAAATGTAAAATTGTTGGATGTTTACGGTCTGTAGATCAGTTTTAATAAAGATTATATATGGCTGCGTTCACTATTTATAGTGTATCATAGTCATCCTATTTTCATTATTACTTTTTTTTTTAGTAATTTTTAACACTGCCAGGAAATGTGATGGTATGTGATGGTATATAGCTTTTGGTAAAACAAGAAAAGCAATAATTTGCTACTATCAGATTTGTATTTTCACTATGCAATATATCTGCATATAAATATTTAATATAGGTAGGTAGCATTGTCAGGAACAACGTTAACTGGGAAAGGTACAGTCAATATCAACCACGCATACTCGGACGAATGACATTGAAATGCGTTTTTTTTATTTTATTTTGACGCTAGTGGCGAAGGTTTTCGGTAAAAATCCATTGTTGAAACCTTTTTTACATTCCACGTGTAGTGTATCGGTATGTGTAGTTGACGGTTGTTTATTTTCTCTGCACTATGACATGACGACCAATGACAGTAGCAAAAGTACATAGTACGATCGTTATGTGTAAATGGAAAACTTGGCCGTCACCAATGAATGGGCCTTGCCGAAGCGTTCCCATTTTTCAGTTTTACTCGACAACGTCGGTGGCATGGCAGCCTTATAAGAACGAAGCTTGTACTTATATTATGTAATACTTATTGTAGTTTGGAGAGTTGTTATAAAAAAGAAAGTTACTAAAAATTTAGACGTACTAACACCAGTAAATAAATAATTTTTTATTATTACTAAAAATTGTATAAAATGTTTGTTTACGGATACCTACACTATACAGGTGAAGATTGTCATTATTAATATATATATATTTAATAAAATGTTTCTTTCTTTGGAAGGTTGATAACTGTTGGTTATTGCAGACAATTTGGGAATTAATTATGATTTTAATTGTTTACAAAAATGCTTACATATATTTTAAAATTAAAAAGTTAAAAAATAATTTTTTCGAAAGGTAATTATAATGTTGCTGTTATAAAATGTTATAGTTAATAGGATAGAATAAGTATAATTTATACAACTAAAATGAAATGATTGAACATATATTTTATTTTATTTTATCAAATTCATTTACTTTTAATTTAATTATGTTTATATTATAAAGCTTAAGGATTTATAAACTAATTTACTATTATTATTTTTTAAGCAATTAGCTAAATTGAGACATTAGATCTATTTATATTTGAATATTAACTATCAAAGTTGAAATTTAATTTGTATAACAAAAGTTATTATTATTATCATGTACCATGTGGTATTGTAGGAAACGTTTAAAACTTAGTTTATACGTTTTATACTTTTATCAAAAGATACATAATGTAATAATAATAATAATAAAATAAAATAAATAAAAATCTTTTCTAATTTTAAATCTTAGCTTGGGTTTATATGTGTTGAATATAGTTTCTTCTTATTTGGTTGATAATTTTATACTATTCCTTGAAAATATAGAATTCTTGTTTAATGTTTCTTTAACATTATAGATATAAAGAACTTGTTATGATATACCTACTTTTTAATATAAAAAGACCTTCAATAGTTTCTTAATTAATTTATCATTAAAATTTAATAATTTAATTATTTTCTGCACTATTTTATATTATACTTAGCTCTTGATTATTATTAATTAATAAACACATTGTTCTACGTGTCTATTTTAGTATTTTGTTTAACTAACCTAACTTAATCATGATTGCATATGATTGTCAGTTTATTAGTAGTTTATTAAATTACGACTCAATTGTGTTGTATGCAAACATTTCAAAACTGTATTTATTTATTTGAATTAATTTTTATTTTTATTGAAAATGAAAACAAATAACTCTCTCTCACAAAAAAAAAAAAAACTATAGAAATTCAAAGTTCATTATGTAGAATACCTTACTATATATATATATATATATATATATATATATTTATATTCATTATCATAATAATTCCATGTTTTTCATCCTTATTATTTTTGAAACTCTCAGCTTAGTATACTTTTTCTTATAATATTTTTCATTCAATTTCAATGGCCAATTATCCTCTTCAGATTTATATAAATAGTACGTGCAAGAATTGAATACAAGGAGGAAAAGAAGTTTGTATTTTAAATTTGGCGAAACTGTCTTAAGAGGATTACGAAGGTCGTGTTCTATCTTATTATTATTTATTAGTACTTCTAGTAGTATCAAAGTATAGGAAACTGCTCCCTAGCTTTTGTAAAAGTGTACTGTATACTGTTTTATTCAGCATTTTCTAACGTGTTTGAATCTCTTTCTTGTTATGATGTAGTAGGTAACATGTACAATTGTAAAAATAACTAATTAAATATACTGATATTTTACACCTAAATTTAACAATCTTGAAATGAGTCAAATTGCGGGGACTCAAAACTATTTAAATAAAAATAGTTGGACCTACGTGACTTGTGAATTTAAAATATCACTTAGTCGGGAATACTGGGGAATTCGTTTAATCAACTAATTGAACTACTATTGCTTGTGATCATTAACACCACAGAATTATTTTACACACCATTTCACTATACCGCCAACATGCGTTGTCAGTGTATAATATTATTTTATATTATTCCGTTACCTATTCTGATGCCATCATAAATCTTCTTTATTGTTACCACTTACCACTCACTTGATTAGCTACATATACAATACTGCACTGTTACTAACGTTTTTACCATTTTTTTCATATAAAAATTCTAATTTGTGTCTGAATAAATTATATAACCAAACAGTGATTTATTAATATTATATTATAAAAACTCATTGATATAGAAATTGATAATAAAGAGTAATTTTTTTTAGTTTAAAACAAAACTTATTATCGTAGTTTTGAAAGCATACTATATGGTTTTTTATCGACGATGTGTCAAAACTATATTCAGACTTATATCACCTGAGATGAAAATTAGACAAATTATTTTAGATTTATTTAAATATTTTTTGATTTGATTGAATATATCCATGATGATGACATTTTAGGTCATGTGTTTTAATTTAAAAATGTTCCAATATTTTATAAAGAGTTATCCAGTATATTTAGATGCTGTTTTATTGATTATTTTTAATTCTATAGTCATTCATTCATACAATATGTATTATATTTAAAAAAAATACACATTGGACACTATTTCTATATAATATCTATGTGTATGTGAAAAAATAAACACACACATACACACATAGATGTATGCGTATTCTGTGTATACATAAATATAGAAATGTCTTTATAAACGAAATACATTTTTATCTAAAACGCATTCAATTGATTTAGGTTTCGGTATTTAATTTTAAATTTAATCTAAAATAGGTGCACCTAGTGTTATAACTTATAATCAAATAAATTATAGACTTTGGGAGTCGTGTAATATCACATCAGATCGAATAAAAATATTATGATATGAAACTCATCAATGAAAACGATATGTTGAAGTACCTAATTATTAATTAATGACATTAATATATCATAATAATCTTTATGTTTAAGAGGATTACATAATATCGAGATGATTATCTGTTGTGAATACAAATTAATTGGTTTTTTCAAACATCCATGCAGATGTTTTTATCGTAATTATTGTTTTGGTAAATTGTGCTTACCACATTGCGATAAAACAAAAAAATATTTTTTTTGGTGTGGCGAAAATCGCTCTATGTCGACCGTAAATAGAATCTTGTAAACTCCTCGACCACTCGAGTAAATATCAGTGAGAGTAACTACAGCAACGGTCGATCACAAAACTACTATAATATTTGTTCTATTCGTTTTATATACTATTCGATTCGTGTGTACAATGAAATGAGATCTGTTTTTAGCATTATGTATTTAGTATATATATATTTTTTTTATATTTATAGTATTATGTAGATATTCGGATACTTTTATGATGTCCGCCGCGACGAGATGACGAAACGTCGTCGTAATACCGTGGTTGAATCGTCATCGACCACCAGCGATAGTATTAATAAATTCCATTACCTATGTTATATTATACAACATTTAAATATACATGCAGAATAACGGAGGTCTGAACTGCTGCGATGCCAACGATAGTGCGGTTTCTGTATAATTTCGAGAAACGGGGTGTAGCGCTGTTTCACGCATCACCAGTTGCTTCGCTAATTATTATTACCCTCGATCAAAAACGACACCCTCGCTGCTGTTGCGCATCGTCGAACTCAGATGCACACACACACACACACACACACACACATACGTACAGTATAATAATATGTATGTGTAAAATATATATATTGCGTATTACTAAACGATCGGTTGCTGTTCCCCTAAATATACTAACCCGTCGTGTCTTCGCACTAACACTCCAGCACGACCGCATATACCTCGTCCGCCGTCCTAAAGTCCCGGCTCATGGTTTCACGCGTTTAAGAGGAGGTGTAATCCGTTTACCAGTTTTCACGCACCGGAGAATCGTGGTAGACGACTTGATAGCTAAGATTCACGGGCCTGCGAGGTGGCGAGGGGAAGGTGTCGACGTTGCTGTCACCGGATATACATTATTGTTACGTACCGCGTAATATATGTGACGTACGGTTATGATAGTATATGTAGGTATATACGCCACACGCTTGCAATCTGTGAGAATAGCGAGCACCGTAAGAACGATGATAAATTAGCAACAGCAGAGCCGCGGTATATTATTATTAATTCGCATGTACGTGTCTGTGCGCGTGCGCATGTGATTCTCCCATTGTCGAGCGCCTAGACGGTGCTAGCGAATTAGCTACCTATATAATAACTATTCACATTATGAATTATTATGATATGAGATTGGCTGGAGGTATTATAATGATATACTATACCGCGTCATGGTGTGCCGTGGTGACCCTTACGTACAATAACAATAGTAATTGCTGTATAAGTAAAATTAAAAAAGTTCAAATCATTTTTATGAACGAACGTTACGTCCACTCTGAAAACCACCATCTTGTTTGCCTACTTATATTATAACATAATGGTTTTAGTTATGCACTAAAACGAATATATTTTTAATACAGCCAACGTATTTATTTCACGAATACAAAACAATTGTCTATACTAAAATATTATAATGATTAAATTTTATTAGGTACCAAAAAAAGTGTCTAGTTTAAATGCTAATATTATTGTTATGAAGGAATTTAATGTCCAAGTTAGAAAAAAAAGTGGGTAAGTGGGTACCGCTCTGCTGTACATTAGGTGCCGTGTGGATCACTATTTTATATTATAGGAGGGTTAAATTTGAATCCAATGATAATTATCATTGTATACGAAAAACGATTCTGAACGGAGATGATTTGTCAGCCTAGGATATAATTTTCAGTAGTTGGTGAAAAAGGTGGTTTATGTTTTAATGGCCTGAATTCATCAAAATTTAAGTTCTTTTATAATTATTGTAAGCCAAACTTATGAAAAATCTTGTATTAAATTTTCAACTCTTAGCTACTTATACCAAAATTTTTATGAATTATACCTGCAAAATAAATTGCAAATATTCATGATTTTGACGAATTTTTGTCAATATTTGAACTTCAAATGCTAATAAAAAAAAATTGT